>APFE030558343.1:2498-23677 GCA_000404065.3 Pinus taeda | reverse complement strand
CCTTGGTTATACCAGAGAACTCAGAGTTCACACCGTCCATTTCCACAGAACGGCTACTGCCTGGAAAGAGGTTTATGTCGCCAGCACACTGCGAGGAGTGGTCGAGACCTTTGAGGTTTATCTGAAGGTAAATGGCAACTCCCCTTTTTAATTAACCTAAACTGGTGCCTTATCATTTATGCGTCATAGCAGGTTTAATCGGGTTAATCTTTGGCTTGCAGGGTTTCTGAGCATAAAATTTATGATGACGCCGTGCCTCCAGGATTCAAACTTCGTCGAAAAAACACTAGGTATGTAGCTCTAGCCATGGCTTGCAATTTTATTAACCTCGACTATTGTCTGAGTATGGATTCCTTTTTTTCATGCCAGGAGACTTATCATGCTCCGTTATGGCTAGTCCGAATGATGGACTTCTTCGCATTGGGTTTCTGGTTGTGGAGGGTTTCAGTTCCCTGGTTGTATCAGGCGGTTCTGTTAATTTAGGTTTAATGTTAAAGATTTGACCCATAGGAACCCGTCGAGGGTGCTGGGAATGCTCATTGTTAAATGGGCTTATCCTAACAGTTTTACCAATTTGTATGTAATGGTTTAACGATGCGAACTCTTGTATGATTTTCTGGATTCAAACAAGATTCAGGGTTGGCTCTGGTTATTATTGATATTTGATATCGGCATCCATCTCGCTGTAATTTCAATGTCTTTTTCATTATATGATAAGATTCGCACAGACTGTCTGTGCCTCCCATACTTACCAGTCTCTTATCATGTGTGAATATATGAAAGTTGTGTTCTAATCGGAGCGTCTACTGTTTGTAATGATACAGAGGATCTTCATTTTCTTTATTTGCAACTGTATCTCTGTTTTCCTTAATCTGGAAATGTATCAATGATTCGGAATAACTATGCTTACAGTGATATGCTTTTGTCATTTCGATTCGGCGGTTATTTATGTGTATATGTATATCATGGCTATCTCTGTTCCGCCATTATTCACAGCTTATGGTTAAAAACCCATTTAGCTCTTCCGAATGTTATGACAGAGGTTTGTTTTCGTTTTGTTTGATTCATAGTTAAATGGATAGATATGCAATCTCTTTACATATATCAGTTGTTTATATTTGCTGGCAAGATTATCACAGTCGTTCCGTCTCGGACGACATTATTAGAGCTATCTAATGGTGAAGTCTTGCGCTGTTATGGCCAGGCTCGCACGCCTTCGGGTATGAGCACTGGGATCGCATGTATCTAATAAACCCTCGTTTTTATTTCTTGCAAACAATTCTTAGGTTCTGTTATGATATATCAATTGCATGTTCCAGTTATTTATAGTTCGTCTGTAGCCATAACTACTTAACTCGAATGACTGTATTTTCTTTTATTTTGTTGAACTATACTCATGCAGTTATGAATATAACTTGTAATTTTTCTATCTGGTTACAGTCAATACGTTACCTGATATTCTCTGGGTTTTTGTCTACTGGTTAAAATATTTGGATCATACTAGTCGTCTTAATCTTTAAGAGAACAAATGATCTACTCCATCTTGCTTATTTTATTCATACCTTACAGTAGACAGTAATCCTGCAGATTTATAATAAAAGCTTCTCTTCCTCAGATATTAATAAAATCCTGTGTTACAGATAACTAATAACTTTTACAGTAAAAGATAAGATTCCTAGTTAATGCTGTAACCTTAATGTACTTACCTGTACTGTGCCTTCCTTAACTTGTACTTGTTGCCTGTTCCTTTTACTGGAATAAACTCATATAAAGCTTGTTATCCACCCAACCAAGAGCTCAGTCACTAAGACCTGATGCTCCCCCCCAAGCTCACTTGCAGGCCACTGCCTTCCACAAGTTAACGCCTGCTAGCAGCAGCGCGATAAAATGCACTATGGTGTTGGTACTATCTGATCCCCATCAGACATAGTACCCCTTCCTTCTCTTTTTCCTGCCTGTTCCTCAACAGCCCAGGCCTTTTTCCTTTTTACCCCTTCTAAGGTAAGGAAAAGTGGTTAGGGTTGCCCCGGCAACTGTTTCTTTTAATTAAGGAATAAGAAGTAAATAACTTTTCCTAACAAAGTTATCTACAATATTACTGAATTCATAATTTCTGAATAAATAACATTTCAATATTAATAAGGTAACAATTCCTGTTTTCACATTTACCTACCATGGTAACTTATAAATTATTCATATAACTGTTTGGTCATTACATCTCCTCCCCCTGAGATTGGACACCGTCTCGGTGTCTTACAGTCATAAACAGGTCTGGATATGTTTTCTTCATCAATTCCTGATCTTCCCAAGTGGCCTCTTCAGGCCCAAAATGTCGCCATTGTACCTTAACTTGGGTAATAACTCGTTTCCGCAGCTGCACTTCTCTCTGGTCGAGAATGCTCAGCGATTCGACCAGCACTTCTCCTTCCGGTTCGACTGTATATCCTGCCAACGAATTACATGCTTAGGGTCATACACATACTTCTTTAAGACCGAAACATGAAATACATTATGGACCCGGATGTGACTTGGCAAGGCCAACTGGTAAGCCACCGGCCCAATCCTTGCTAGTATCTGAAATGGTCCACAATATCTGGGTGCCAATTTAGTGCAACCAGCCCATTGTAATGTACTTCTTTTGGCCTAAATTCGAATATACACATGATCTCCCACCTGATACTCCTTAAATCTCCTTTTTCGATCAGCGAAATTCTTTTGTCTATCCTGGGCCGCCTTCAGATTGACACGTACTCTCTTTACCATGTCCTCCATTTCTTTAAGCATGTCGGGTCCTAGACTTAATCTATCTTCAGGTCCTCCCCAGCTGGAGGGTGTACGGCATTTCCGACCATACATAACCTCAAATGGACTCATTTGAGTTGAAGTATGGTAACCATTGTTATACGCAAATTCCACCAAGTGTAAATATTCCTCCCATCGGGTGGGTTGTTGCATAACATAGGCCCTTAACATGTCTTCTACTATTTGATTTACTCACTCCGTCTGTCCATCAGTTTGCGGATGGTACGCTGTGCTAAAATTCAGCTGAGTGCCTAAATCAGCAAATAGTGTCTTCCAAAAGACCGATGTGAACTTCACATCTCGATCCGAAATTATTGTTTTTGGGAGGCCATGCAATCTGAACACATTCTGCATAAAAATGTGAGCGATTTGTGCAGCTTTGAAAGTTGATTGCACCGGTATGAAATGTGCAGCCTTACTCAACTTGTCCACTACCACCATAATGGAATCATTGTTTTTCTTTGTTCTAGGTAACCCTATAATAAAATCCATGGAGATGATTTCCCATTTCCATTCTGGAATGGGCAAGGGTTGTAACAGCCCTGCTGGATGCTGATGTTCAGCTTTAATTTGCTGACATTCCAAACATCGCGCCAAGTATTCTACAATATCCTTTTTCATTCCTGGCCAAAAATATTCCTTCTGAATTGCTGTCATCATCTTTTGATAACCTGGGTGACCGCCATAATGGCTGATGTGGAATTCATCCATAATCAAACCTTTAATCTTGTTTTGATTGGGCATATATATTCTTTGCTTGAAATAGACAATTCCCGCGTCATCTATCGTGAATTCTTGTTGGTTGTCCTTTCCATCAGATTGCTGTATCTGCTGTTTTAGCTGTTGGTATTCTGTATCTTGACCGGAAATTTCCTTAATCATGTCTAGAAAAGGATTTTTCCATCCTGTAGTGGAAATTTCGTACAGACTTTGTACTTTCCTGCTTAAAGCGTCTACTACTCTATTCGCCTTACCTTGCAAATGTTTTACATCGAAGTCGAAACCACTTAAGAAATCCATCCATCGTGCCTTCCTAGCCTTTAAAGTAGGCTGGTTGAAATAGTTGGTTAAGCTATGGTGGTCGGTGAGCAGCAAGAATTTTCTGCCCAAAAGATAATGCCGCCACATTTTCAGAGCATGTATAACAGCAGCCAGTTCCAAATCATAGGCGGAGTATCGCTGTTCATGTTCCTTTAATTTACGGGATTCGTAAGCAATTACCCGGCCTTCTTGCATTAAAACTCCACCCAATCCTTCCTTACTGGCATCAGTGCAGACCACATAATCCTTATGAGGATCTGCTATACTCAGAATTGGTGCTGTAGTGAGCAGCTGTTTTAGTTGTTCAAAGCTTTTCTGGCAATTTGGGGTCCATTGAAACGCTCTCCCTTTCTTCTGTAATGAGGTAATGGGAAAAGCTACTTTCGAGAAGCCTTCCACAAACCTTCTGTAATACCCGGCCAATCCCATAAAATATCGGACATCCGCTACGTCTTTTGGCACAGGCCAGTCCATTATGGCCTTTATCTTTTCCGGGTCCACCGCAATTCCATCCTTTGTGATCACGTGGCCCAAATATTGAATTTCCTCCTTAAAGAAGTCACACTTACTAAATTTTGCATACAGCTGATGTTCTCGAAGGGTCTGTAATACCATTCAGAGGTGTTCATGATGTTCTTCGATTGTGCGTGAATATATTAATATATCGTCAATGAATATTAGCACAAATCGATCCAAGTATGGATGAAAAATGCTATTCATTAAACACATAAAAGTTGCAGGAGCGTTGGTTAGCCCAAATGGCAAAACCACAAACTCATAATGACCATACCTTGTCCTAAAGGCCGTTTTAGCGATGTCCTCGTCCTTAATTCGAATTTGATGATATCCTGATCGCAAATCGATCTTAGAGAACACCGTTGCGCCTTTCACTTGATCGAATAATTCATCGATCCGGAGCAAGGGATATTTATTTTTGATGGTCAACTTGTTCAATTGTCTGTAATCGATACACATCCGGAGAGTACCATCCTTTTTCTTGACAAATAAAACTGGAGCTCCCCAGGGAGACACACTAGGACGAATGTACTCCTTGTCTAGTAATTCTTGCAACTGCATTTTTAGTTCTGTTAGTTCAGGTGTACTCATTCTGTAGGGTGCTCGTGATACTGGTGCTGCCTCGGGTATCAGTTCTATGGTAAAGTCTATATTCCTTCGCGGTGGCAGTCCAGGAATTTCCTCTGGAAATACATCTGTGAATTCCTGTATTACAGGAATACCGTGCAAAGAAATCGATTTATCCTTATAATTCGCATATCCCACTAGGATAGCGTAGACTTGACACCCCTTCCGTATGCATTTTATCAGTTGGTTGGCAGTTATCGGGCGAACTTGCACCGGTTGTTTAATTCCTTGCATTTCTTTCCTGTTTCCTTGCTGATCTCTGTAGGAAATAACTTTAGTTTTGCAATCAACTAATGACCAGTGTTTTTCTAACCAGTCCATGCCAATTAGAATATCGTAGGATCCAAGAGGAAGTATATTCAGATCAGCCGTTACTGGTTGGTCTTCTATGACAAATGGGCAATCATTGATTTTGGCTGTTACCCGCCGCTTGGCTCCGGTAGCTAATTGTATGAGCCAAGGATTTCTAAATTTAACAGGTTGTAAATTGCAACTTTCCACTACCTTTGGACTTACAGAGCTTAACGTAGCCCCAGGGTCAATTAAAACAGATATGGTAAGGTTTGAAATTTTACCTTCGAACTCAACCATGGTTGGCTGGTATTCCGCCTGACGGTCTTCCAGAGCTGCGTTAATTCTGGGTATACTGCGACCAACCTCGCCCACAGTTGAGGCTTCATGAATTTGGGATAATTGCTTCGTTCCTTTTCGCTGTGGACAGTTTTTAATGTAATGAGGTCCCCCACAACCCCAGCACTATAACGGAGCTCTTGCAGTACCTTCATTTTCCAATCTTGGTTGCTATTCGCTGACCTTGGACTCGTTGGTAGTTCTGAACTTAGATGTAGTTCTTGGTACAAATCTGCTGGTTGCTCCTTTGCCATTTCCCTTACTGCCATTGCTACGATTTCCTTTGCTGTTTCCCACAGTCTTGAAACTTCTCTTCTCATTCCATTTTCTGTTAGCAGTTTCCCCTTTCTGTTTACCTTGTTGATAACAGATTCTAGCCTTGCGGATTACCTCATCCATCGATTTTGGATTATCAAACTCAATCCGCTCTCGCATGTATGCTGGCAAACTGCTGATGAATCGCTGGACTTTTGCCTTTTCTTCCCTTATGTATGGTACATAACGAAGTAAGGACGTAAAGCGAGTGATGAATCCGTCCATGGTCTGCTGTCCTAATCGTAAATCATGGAACTCCCTTGCCTTCTCATCATAGAAGCGTTCCGTTAAATATCGCTCCTTGAAGAATCTCTGAAAATTATCCCATGTAATATTTTGCTCGGTGACCCCTTTTACTAACTTTACTTCCTCCCACCACAAGGTGGCCTTCCCTTGCAATTGAAAAATGGCCAGTCGTGCCTTCAGATTATTGTCGTATTCATAAAGCTGAAAATACTTGTTCATATTTATGATCCAGGCTTCAGCCGCTTCCTCTTGTTCTCCATCAAAATGCGGTGGTTTAATTTTGCGGAATTCACCTTGTAGCTCTACCTTCCGTCTTTTGAGGTTAACTGGTCAAATACATTATCAGAGCGTTCCTCCTGTTCCTCCGATCCTTCGGGAGGTATATGATGGTTCTGTTCTTCAGATATCCTTTGCTGCTCTGCACTGGGATTCGCTGGTAATTGATTTTGTTTATCTGACAAACTCTTTAAGATTCTTTCTTGTTCCATTGTTAACCGAGCATTGTCTTCCCGTAGTCGAGCCATCTCAATCTTCAGTTCCTGCACTGTCTCCAATATTGCTTGATTCGTGACTCTGGCTTCTTCCCCAAGCTGCACCCATAGTTCTGGGTTGTTCTCGGAACCGGGTACTCCCTGTCCCATTGCGGGTCGTCGTGGAATGTTATCCGTTCTCCTCATGTTTCTATCCTCAAACTTGAACCCTGTACTTCATTCAACAACAAAAAGGAACATTCAAAAGTATTATCAATAATCATCTTTGTTAGTCATTGTATACAGTGTATTTGTCTGTTCTTAATGTTCTTACCCAGAGGCCACAGTGCTGTATCTGGGCTCTGATACCATATGTCACAACCCAAAAAAAAAAACTTTTAAATATTAATAATTATCAGTGTTTCTTATGCGGTTTAGTTATTAACATTTTTCACAAACTTACATGCTACTAAATCACCTCTTAAACTTCTTGTATCCGACCATGGTCTAAACCTTAATATATGTATATTAGCATTGCAATCTTATTTCGATTCATGCTGACCGAGCTGGCATTGGTAGCCTGAGCTGGCATATGGATGCGCTGGCGGTCGTCTGGTCTTTCCCGCCGTCACCTGGACTTGGATCGGTAAGATTATCTGTGCGAATTTAATACCACGCCTCGGTAATGCTCCTCTGGTTGTCTGGACAGAACAGCTATTTCCTTGTGAATACTTCTCCTGTACGATTCTTGGGATGGTAGCTATAGTATTAAATGTTCTGATCTTGGCCTGAATCCTCTCGGGATTACACCTAATCGAACGGATCAGATTTCACCTCAATGATCAACGGTGGATCTCAAAGGTCTTGTGATCAAAAGGGTTTGCCTAGGGTTTCGTTGTCATTATCCGGGTGTAGGTGAGGCAGTGCCTCTCGACTCTGCACGCCTTGGTTATACCAGAGAACTCAGAGTTCACACCGTCCATTTCCACAGAACGGCTACTGCCTGGAAAGAGGTTTATATCGCCAGCACACTGCGAGGAGTGGTCGAGACCTTTGAGTTTTATCTGAAGGTAAATGGCAACTCCCCTTTTTAATTAACCTAAACTGGTGCCTTATCATTTATGCGTCGTAGCAGGTTTAATCGGGTTAATCTTTGGCTTGCAGGGTTTCTGAGCATAAAATTTATGGTGACACCGTGCCTCCAGGATTCAAACTTTGTCGAAAAAACACTAGGTATGTAGCTCTAGCCACGGCTTGCAATTTTATTAACCTCGACTATTGTCTGAGTATGGATTCCTTTTTTTCATGCCAGGAGACTTATCATGCTCCGTTATGGCTAGTCCGAATGATGGACTTCTTCGCATTGGGTTTCTGGTCGTGGAGGGTTTCAGTTCCCTGGTTGTATCAGGCGGTTCTGTTAATTTAGGTTTAATGTTAAAGATTTGACCCATAGGAACCCGTCGAGGGTGCTGGGAATGCTCATTGTTAAATGGGCTTATCCTAACAGTTTTACCAATTTGTATGTAATGGTTTAACGATGCGAACTCTTGTATGATTTTCTGGATTCAAACAAGATTCAGGGTTGGCTCTGGTTATTATTGATATTTGATATCGGCATCCATCTCGCTGTAATTTCAATGTCTTTTTCATTATATGATAAGATTCGCACAGACTGTCTATGCCTCCCATACTTACCAGTCTCTTATCATTTGTGAATATATGAAAGTTGTGTTCTAATCGGAGCGTCTACTGTTTGTAATGATACAGAGGATCTTCATTTTCTTTATTTGCAACTGTATCTCTGTTTTCCTTAATCTGGAAATGTATCAATGATTCGGAATAACTATGCTTACAGTGATATGCTTTTGTCATTTCGATTCGGCAGTTATTTATGTGTATATGTATATCATGGCTATCTCTGTTCCGCCATTATTCACATCTTATGGTTAAAAACCCGTTTAGCTCTTCCGAATGTTATGACAGAGGTTTGTTTTCGTTTTGTTTGATTCATAGTTAAATGGATAGATATGCAATCTCTGTACATATATCAGTTGTTTATATTTGCTGGCAAGATTATCACAGTCGTTCCGTCTCGGACGACATTATTAGAGCTATCTAATGGTGAAGTCTTGCGCTGTTATGGCCAGGCTCGCACGCCTTCGGGTATGAGCACTGGGATCGCATGTATCTAATAAACCCTCGTTTTTATTTCTTGCAAACAATTCTTAGGTTCTGTTATGATATATCAATTGCATGTTCCAGTTATTTATAGTTCGTCTGTAGCCATAACTACTTAACTCGAATGACTGTATTTTCTTTTATTTTGTTGAACTATACTCATGCAGTTATGAATATAACTTGTAATTTTTCTATCTGGTTACAGTCAATACGTTACCTGATATTCTCTGGGTTTTTGTCTACTGGTTAAAATATTTGGATCATACTAGTTGTCTTAATCTTTAAGAGAACAAATGATCTACTCCATCTTGCTTATTTTATTCATACCTTACAGTAGACAGTAATCCTGCAGATTTATAATAAAAGCTTCTCTTCCTCAGATATTAATAAAATCCTGTGTTACAGATAACTAATAACTTTTACAGTAAAAGATAAGATTCCTAGTTAATGCTGTAACCTTAATGTACTTACCTGTACTGTGCCTTCCTTAACTTGTACTTGTTGCCTGTTCCTTTTACTGGAATAAACTCATATAAAGCTTGTTATCCACCCAACCAAGAGCTCAGTCACTAAGACCTGATGCTCCCCCCCAAGCTCACTTGCAGGCCACTGCCTTCCACAAGTTAACGCCTGCTAGCAGCAGCGCGATAAAATGCACTATGGTGCTGGTACTATCTGATCCCCATCAGACATAGTACCCCTTCCTTCTCTTTTTCCTGCCTGTTCTTCAACAGCCCAAGCCTTTTTCCTTTTTACCCCTTCTAAGGTAAGGAAAAGTGGTTAGGGTTGCCCCGGCAACTATTTCTTTTAATTAAGGAATAAGAAGTAAATAACTTTTCCTAACAAAGTTATCTACAATATTACTGAATTCATAATTCTGAATAAATAACATTTCAATATTAATAAGGTAACAATTCCTGTTTTCACATTTACCTACCATGGTAACTTATAAATTATTCATATAACTGTTTGGTCATTACAAGGGCAGTCCAAAATCGCCATCTTATGGATCAGAATGAGGATTCCTCAGCCCGAACAAAGCATTAAAATGCCATTAATTTCAGCGGTTAGCTTCTTGGTGGAAGCGTGGGTGGTCATGTGGCTACGTCACTTGCTAGCCCAGATTTGCTACACTGTACCTGCGCTATTAAACACTCACATCCGGGAGGAAGTATTGAAATAATAACAATAATAATAATTTATTTTAAATTGGTTTTTAATCCAAATTTAAATTAGTTATATAATTGGTTATATAATTCTTTTGATTTTATTTATCATATAAAAAAATTGTTTTTACTATTAAAAAAAATTATTGCTAAAATTGAAATTTAAACACATAACCTTATTGAAAACAACACATATTACTATTATTGTTAGAGATAATGGAGAATATCTTAGAATAGTGAATTGGTTCATGGTACCTCACGATAGGAATTAGTTTCTATTTCTTAGGGTATGGTTCTAACTTTCCTAAAACCATGATTGCTATTTAATGTGTGATGTACATGGACAATGTAGAGCGTTCTGCAGAGCTAGACTCTCCTAGTTCAGACTCTCTTTCGTAGAGATGACTAGTGAATAGTTTTTTATTAATCTAAATATCACTTTTTAATATGGTATCAGAGCTACAGGATGGAGGAACTTGTACGCTGAGTGAAGGATTCGAAAGGGGTGCCTAAGGCAAAATCGTCATGTGCATTTGAGAGAAAATCATGTTGATCCCATTGTGACACTTCTGTGCATTTTATTTTGGATGATCGTTGCTAGATAATATTGGATAGTCGCGACGATCATCACAAATCCGTGTTGGCTAATCGTGTTGACCGTGCAAAAAAAAAAAAGGTGTTGCGTGGAGGCTGAGGTCTACCGAGAGGAGGTCGTGATAGAGGCTGCGAAGGAAGCCATAGTGGTGTGCGTGTGCACTGCGGGATCAAATAGTATTGGAGACTGTTTATCACAAACATTGTCTTTCATATATACCTGGATAAATCAACATAATATATATATATATATATATATATATAATAATATATATATAATATATATATTTTAATTTTTTAATCGCAAAGATGAATAATCAAATGATTGAAACATACTTGAATGAGCATAACAAGCTCGATGGCTCCAATTATGCGAATTGGAAATTCAAGATTGCGACTCTGCTAGAAGTGCAGAGTGCTTGGACAATTACAAATGGGGATGAGCAGAAGCCAACATCTGGATCAACATCGATCCCAAATTAGCAAAAGCGAGAAGGTAAAGCATGGACACTACTGAAGATGTTAGTGAAAGACTACATCATACCACATATCAGAGAGGGTAAATCAGCAAGCGAAATTTGGGGAATTTTGAAGGATTTGTATGAGATCAGGAATACAAATCCTCTTTTGTTCCTGAAGAGCAAGATATTATCCCTAAAGATTGAGGAGAATGAAACAATCATTACCTTCATTGTGAGGATCAAAGATCTGTAGAACAAATTGGTAGACATTGGTGATAGAGTTGCAGACACAGATCTTGTAACAATTACCATGAATGGTGTGACAGATGGCTACCAAATATTCATCACTAGGATAAATGCGAGAGAGAAAATCTGAAAGTTTGAAGTACTGATAGGAATATTAATGCAAGAAGAAGAAAGAGGATCAAATCTGAAGCCCCAGAATGTCAATCTTGCATTCATGACAAAGAAGAACTTCTTCTAAGAAAAAGGAAATTTGCAACAACAAAACAAAGGACACTCATAGAAAATACCAAATCTGACTCAAGGTAAGCATCCGAATAGAAACAACTCTGAATTTAAATGTTTTTATTGCGAAAAGCTTGGTCATATCTCTAAGGAGTGCAAGAAGAAGATATATTATGCACAACAGCAGAAGAAGAAATGACATGCAGGTCATCTCGCAAATGATAATCATGTGTAGAACTTCAAATTGTTCATGGGAGACTTTGATATGAATGTTGATGCAGACATCTAGTATGTAGACTCGGAAGCATCAACACATATGATGAGGAAGAAGCAATGGTTCAAAGATTTTAAAGAAGTCAACGACGGAGCACAAATCTACCTAGGTGATGATAGAAATCATCAGATCTAAGGATGTGGAAACATTTTTGACATTTTTTCCTAATGGTAGTATAAGAAAAATTCATAATGTCATGTATGTGCCCGGTGTAACAAAGAACTTAATTTCTGTATCCATGATTACAGATCAAGATCTTAAAGTTGAATTTTTAAAATCTCACTGTGATATTAAAGATCTGTTACATGACATGAAGACTATTGCTAGAATAATTTGAATAGGAGGTCTGTACAAATTGGATGTAAGACCAACACCAGTTTGAGCTTTGATAGCAACGAGTTTAACTACAGAAGAGTTGTGGAATCAAAGATTTGGTCATATCAACTACAATGATTTGTTGTTACTTCAGAAAAAGGAAATGGCAAGAGATGTTCCTATGTTAAAACAAGTGCATAATGATTGTGATGCCTATACTTTAGGAAAGATGCATAGAGAAGAATTCCCTGTTTGAGTAGAGAAGAAACAGAGAGACATACTTGAATTAATGCATACAGATCTTTGTGGATTGTTGCAAACAAAGTCATTAGGAGGTGTAGTATAGTTTTTACTATTTATTGATGACTGCACAAAGTTTTCTTGGGTATATTTTTTGAGTAAGAAAAGTCACATATTTTAATACTTTAAGTAGTTCAGAAACATGATTGAAAAGAAAACACGGAAGCATATAAAAATTCTACGCTCTAATTAAGGGGGGGAATACAAGAAGGATGAACTTATTAAGTACTATAAACACCATGGATATTATAGCAATTCACAGTACCCCATACTTCTCAGCAGAATGGAGTAAGGGAAAGAAAGAAAAGAACATTGGTGGAATGTGCTAGGAACATGTTGAAAGATAAGGATCTTTCAAATGGCATTTGGGTTGAAGCATTGAATATTGTAGTTTATTTGAAAAATAGGAGTCCTACAAAGAGTCTTGAGTTTAAAACTTCTTATGAAGCATTATATGGATTTAAGCCTGTAGTAAAACATTTAAGAGTGTTTGCATCTTGAGATCTAGAGAGATTTAGCACAAACTTTTCTGTCCCAAGCTAAGTATGTCAAATGTCTACTAGAAAGATTCAAGATGGATCAACGTAAGCCTATAGCAGTACCACTACAGTAGAACATCAAACTGCAATGTGAGGATGGCTCTAAAGAGGTACATGCGGCACTTTATAGACAATTGGTTGGGAGCGTAATCTACCTGACCACTACTAGACCAAATTTGGCTTATGTAGTCAGTGTGCTAAGTCAATACATGTCTAAGCCACTTGAGAGTCATTGGAATGTAGTGAATTTTTTTTTGAGGTATCTACAAGGTACTATAGACTATGGTATTATTTATACTGATTCCTATGATGTTAGATTAACAAGATTTACAAGTTCTGACTGGGCTGGAAATGTAGACGACTGCAGATCCATAATAGGCTATGCATTCAGCATTGGATCCAGGGTAATTACATGGAGCAACAAAAAATAGAACATGGTTTCTTTGTCTTCAACAGACTCATAGTATCAAGCTATGTGTGCAGCAACATGTGAGACAATTTGGTTGTGGAGACTTCTCCAGGATGTCAAAGAATAACAGAGAGATGCAACAACAATCAGATGTGACAATCAGAGTTCAATCAAACTTGTTAATAATCCGGTGTTTCACAAAAATACTAAACACAGTGATACACAATTCCACTTTTTCAGGGAGAAAGTGCAATCAACAGATATCCATCTGGTATATTGTAATACATGTGATAATGTTGTAGACATTTTCACTAAGCCTCTTGGCAAAATTAAGTTTGAAATGTTTAGGGAGATGTTAGGCATATTTGTGAACCCCTTCCCCATTAAGGGGGAGTGTTAGAGATAATGGAGAATATCCTAGAATAGTGAATTAGTTCACGGCACCTAATGATAGAAATTAGTTTTTATTTTCTTAAAATATGGTACTAACTTCCCTAAAACCATGATTGCTTTTTAATGTGTGATATACATGGACAATGTAGAGCGTTCTGCAGAGCTAGACTCTCCTCGTTCAGACTCTATTTTGTAGAGCCGACCAGTAGATTTTTTTTTTTAATCCAAACATCACTTTTTAACAATTATTAACCGTTATACACCATCAAAATATACTCAAAATCTTCCAAAATAATTTCAAAACTCCATCCAAAAAAATGCAAATTCGTACACTACTCCATAATCAAAAGTTAAAATCTTAAATGGGCAGTTCGACATTCTTTTATAGCAAATACATCTATGTATAATATATTTATTTGTCATGGTGTTTAAATACTTTTATATATAGAAATATTATTAAAATGTTTCTTGGTAAAAATAAGTGAGAGTTTAATATCACTCGCATGTGAATTTCAATGGACAATAAAAAGCTCAACTTAAAATATGAAATATTTGAAGTATCAGTGATTATTAATGGTGCCCATTTTCCTAAAATCTTCGCATATATTTTCTGTAACTTTTCACTGAATTTCAAATATTTAATAATTGATCAGATAAATATTTTTAATTCCAATTTTAATCTTTTTTTATTCGGAAGACTGTCGTTTCCTATTTGGTTTTTAGGATATCATTGTAAAGCTATACCTAGCTCCACTGTCAATGACAACCCTAATGTGCTTTTTAGGCACGCTGCAATCAGTTGTGGTAGCTTTAGCTTGTGAAGGAAACGCTGCATGGTGGAAATGCTCTATGGAGTATGCCTATACATTTTATTCCTATTCATTAATTATTATTAGTCCTTGCCGCCTGCGGCAGTGGACTATAGTAATCAAAATGCGGCAGTAGCATTATCACTGGGTAACCTTAACCTAAGTTTTTAATTCTATTTCATAAAATAAATGTTGCTAAGCCTATGAAATTGCAGGAATGATTTTCATGACCAATCACCTATTTTGGTGGTCTTATTTGTTCTCATCTCAACTTAGAGAGGCTATATACTTTCGTTTAATCATATTCATATATATATATATATATATTTGGCTATTTCCAAGTAATTTGAAATAGAGACTAATGCTAGAATTAGTTAGCTAGCATTAAATGTTTGGGACAATACTTCAGTTAATGTTTGGGTCTTGTGTCATGACCAAGCTACTACCGTGGCATACTGTGGCATGAGCACGCTAGTACCACAACCACGTACCCAAAATCTGTTTGTAATCTGACATAACCACCACCGTAGCCACATACCCAATACCCAATATTTGCATGTAATTTGACACAACCGCCTCTTTCAACCCCTCATGGGTGACCATTTCATAGCTTCACCGGCATGAAAATTTAAAATTTAGCTACATAAAAAATGGCCAGAATTTGTGAGAATTAATATTGCGCCAAAATTTGGCGCATGAAAATTTACCATAGTGGATTTACAGAGATATCATATTATCAATTATTTTTTCGCATGAAAATTTACCACATTGGATTTACAGAGGTAGCATGTTATCAATTCTATTATTATAGAGTTAGCATATTATAAATTCTTTTGCTATATGAAAATTTACCACAGTGGATTTATAGGGGTAACATATTATCAATTCTATTATTAGAGAGGTAGCATATTATCAATAGCATATTATTGATTCTTTGATAATAGGTTGCAGATCCAGAGAAAAGCAACAATGCTTTTGCATCTATTTAAAGTAAATAACCAGGTAAGTAAACAACCAAGTATTTCAAGTAAATAACCAAGTAAATAAATAACTTTTTTGATTTCAGCGACTCTTATGCATCTATTGCATCGAGGGTTGGAATTTGGATTTTTCTTTACTCATCATATAATTTTTTTTTGACATTTTGGGTTCATGCTCCCTGTCAAGAAACGTTATGTTTAAAATTTTGCCCTTCAAGAGTAATGTTCTTAGAATAAATTAATCCTTCACCAATAAATGTTTGATTATAAAATTACTTTTCAATAACATAATTATGTTAATTTTTCACATATTTATCATAAGGAAAAAAACAAAATGACCATAACACACAAATGACTTATCAAATCTTCAATCTTGGTTTGAAATTGCATTGAACCTTCACAATAAAGCCTTTGAAACTTGAAATCAATTGTCCTTGCCCCAGACATGCCGTAGCATTTGTATATATGAGATATAACTAAGGATATCTTATAGGACATATAAGATGACCAACATAGTAAAACTATTGAATGTTATCAATAACTCAAAAGTAGATTAATTAATATGGTTTATGTTATTATTTAGCATTATTTTGGATAATGAGATATACACTAATGTTAACAACAATCAATGTATAGTATTTGAACCTTTTAAAAATTAGAAGACAAAAATTATAATAAATGGACATTGTAGATCTCTTAACCTCATGTTATAGGATTATGTTATGATTTCCTCCACTATTACATTCTTAAAGAACAAACACTTATAATATTAAATGTGGTAAAAACATGCTCTCATCAAATCCCTTCCTTCTATTTATCATCAAATTGTAGTAAAATCAATATATAAACAAAAAACCATTGTGTATTAAAGTAACATTAAATAAAATCATAAAAAACTCACTTTAACTAACTAGTTAGTTTACTTTTTAAACAAAATAATTTATTTGAAAATTCAAAATAATTTTCATCTTGGTGTATTATTTAGAGACTATATCCTTTAATATAATTTATAGACATATCAACTAAAAATTAGATAATTTAAATTATAATACTTTGACAACTACAATGGTGGAGATTTCAACAAAACAATAATGAACATTTGAAACATGTTTATTTTTCTTATTGAAAGTATATAATAAATCCTAGGTAGAGTACTTGATGGTTATCCATTGCATATATTTCAAGTGTCATTTAAAAACAACAATTTATATTATACCACCAGAAAGTTTTGATTCCCAATAAGACTAAGTTCCATGCAAATTAGGGGATAATTTTTTACATTATCTAATATAAGATTTGATACCAAACATAAATATATGACACCCTAAAAGGGCACAAGAACATACCACCAACGTCCAGTTTTCATATCCATCTAATAAGATAAATTCATTTTACAACAAATTATTAGTTGTTTCAAAGTGATGTTACAACTTACAAGTTTCCAAATTTCTTTGCTCCAGCGATAATATAAACAAAGAAATGAATCAAGTTGCATGGAAGCTATTCATTAAATCCAAATATAGATGGAGATTGGATATATGTGCAAAAGAATCTCCTCATATTTAAATGCATCTTGAGAAACATAAAGGGAAAGATGCTATGCCATAGTAGAAAAATGCTCCAATCTAAATGTCTCACATCTTTTACTGCATTTTTAAAAATGTTAGTAAGATGTGGGACACCGAAGTATATGAAATGCAAATAGACAAAAAATATAATAAACATCTCATTCTCCAATATGTATTGTAGTGGGCCCTTCAATATTATAGAACTTTATTCTTTTAAGATTATTTTGACATACAAATGCAATACTTTGACTTTAATTATACTGGATAAAAATATATCATGTTGGAGTTCAATTTTGTTTTTTCATAAACATGTTTATGCATTGGATTCTTTATATTTTTAATTCTTATCTATGCTTAATAGGTTTGGGATTAAAATAAATATTTACTTTAAAAATAAATATATCGAAATAATAAGTAATTATTGTTTTTATAATTGAATGATCTTACTTTCAAATATTTTAGTAAGGGATTTTTAAGATTTGATCTTTCTGACCACTTGGTAGATCCACATTTAAGAAGGATCTAAGTTGGTTTAATTATTGATTATAATTATAAGTATCATTAACATTATAATTATTAACTTTGTTTTTTGTTTTTTTTATTTTAATTTAATTTATTTATTTTTCTAATTTTATTTTGATTGAATCTAATGTTATAAAAAGAATTACAACATCTCTACCATATTGGAGAGTGGTTTGCTCACAAATATTTTAGAAAGGAAAGAAATCTTCATTGTCTTAAAATATACATTGTAATAAAAAAATAGTATTTACGTCAAAACAAATTTATTAAATGAAAAAATCATTACTCGAATATAATATTAAAAAAAGATATCCCATTTCATTGATGTATGTTTTTTATTGATTATTTAATTTATGGAATTATATCTAAATATGTTAGGATGATTATGATTACTAATTGGATTATTTCTTATTCACGAAATGACTTTTTTTATGGGTTTTTGGGTTAATTTTAATCAAAATATGGTAGGGATTTTTAATTTTGAGAGCGTTAAATCTACTAATGCATTCAAAATTTATTTTAAATAACAAAAAATCATAATCTTGCTTGATATTGTATGACATGGTGAAAAGCACTATTTTGTATATAAATTAAAATGCTTTCAAAATTTATTTTTAAATCAAAAATCATAATCTTGCTTGACACTGTATGACATGGTGAAAAGCACTATTTTGTATATAAATTAAAATGCTCTTTTTTTTTTATCTACAGTTAAAAAACAAGAAAATTCTCTTATTTTAAATTCAATTAAAATCAAATTTTTTTGATATAAATATTAAAATTTTCAAATTAAAACAAATTAAACCTTATAATATTAATTAAAACCTAATTCTCATAATTATGTTCATATTAAATTCATAAATCATAATTTTTTTTAATATAAATATTAAAATTTTCAAATTAAAACAAATAAACCTTATAATATTAATTAAAAAACACTAAGTCACATCATTATTTGTTCTCATCATTATTTGTATAAATATTTTAGTTTAAATGTATTAAAAATTGACTTTATGCTCCAAATTTTCCCTAACACAAGCATGAAAATCTGGCTTCAAATGCATCTCCATACAATCAATTATTCATTACTACTTACAAATACCAATGTTCAAATAAATCGCATTCATCTTAAACCCAAGATACACCATTTAAAAAAAAAAACCAACTAATTTTTTCTTTCAATGAATTGCTCAGGTGAATTGTTTACATGGGCCAGTGGTATATATATATATATATATATATATATATATATATATATATATATATATATATATATGGTTCTATTCCCATGACTTGAAAAAGTCTGACCACTCTAGTAAAGGCCGACACATGCCTGAGATGTAACGACTTTGGCATTACTCTCCTTCCTCCTACATACATGCATTTTGCAATGACCTCTTGAAATTATCCCTGGGTCTCCTGAAGCAGTGCTCCTCGGAAGCCCCCATTCATTACAAGAGAGGAAAGATTTCTTCAAACTCGTCACTCGTGCTATTGTTGGTACTGCATTGCCTCTTGGAATTCACTTCCCATGAGAGTTGAAGATAAATCCAGAGGGTGGTTACTTCTGGTTGTCTCCACAAAATATACCAATATAATCCCTTTAAATTTGCAAGTGATCCACTAAATTAACCGACGGGAGCAAATCATTTATTTGGTTCAACTCGGATTTTACACCCTCAAAAACGGTAGAGAATCTGCAACCAAACATCCACCAAAAGTCCGTTCTATGATTTGGCTAAGAAAATAATGTGCAAAATCAAAGATAAAAGCAAGGACGTATTTACCTTAGGTTTTCCTGAATGCCTTTCCCAGGATTTCAAAATTTCATTGTTGTGAACTTACTTTGAACCATGGGGTGGATGTAAAATTATCCACACATGAGAATTATCACTTACAACAGTACTATGACAAAAACATACTAACATTCCTAAAGACTGGATGGCTTTCTGGAGGCCAGACAAGTGGCCAAGTGGCCATATCATGGAGAACAAGCGCCCGTTAACTTAGTCTACTACCTTCGCTTCTGCTTACTTGAACTGGTATTAATGACATTTTCAGCTAAATATTAAACGTCAAAATTACGTTTTGAACTGTTCCAAACACGTCTTAAGAAACGGTCTTCAAAATTTTCTAGCCATCAAATACGTTCAAAAGGCCTTATGACAGGCAAAATTCCATCCCTAATTTGCATCTATTTCATCTTTTCTATTTCAGAAACTCTTATGCATCTATGCATCTATTTCAGTGTTTCTATTTCTGCAACTCTTATGCATCTATTTGAGTTGAACTTATGGATCTATAATAACTAGCAAGTAAATAACTAGCATTTTCTATTTCAAGTAGATACACTGAACACTTACCAGCGAAATAACTGACAAGTAGATAACCAATTTTTTCTATTTCAGGTATTTTAATAGCCTGTTTTTTCTATTTCAAGTGTTTTAATAACCAATTTTTTCTATTTCAAGTATTTTAATAACCAACACTTTCTATTTCAAATAAATAAGCAGAACATTTATGCATCTGCATCTATTTCAGCTAGATACCAAGCGAAATAACTAGCAAGTAAATAACGAACAATTTTTTCTATTTCAAGTAGATAATCAATGTTTTTTATTTTCTATTTGAAATATTTATTTTCTATTTCAATTATTTCAAATATATAACCAAATCTTTTTATTTCAAGTGAATAACCAGGTAAGCAAATAGTAACAAGGCATGTAAAATTTACCTAAAAGCCATATTTCTAGTGGCTGCTAAAGGGGAGGCCTGCATCAAAGAAAAGCAACACACAGGTGTAGTTTACTGAGAAGCCATATTTCCAGGGGCTACTAAAGCGTGGGTAGCAAAAACCAAAGAAAAGCAAGAGAATATGCTCAGAACTTGTATATTTAATGATTTATTCCTACATAAACCAAATATTTACTATTTATTATTATTATCTGCAAAATGGTTATGCTATTTACTATTTACTATTTATTGTGTTTTTTCTTTGTAGTAAGAAAAAATTAGATATTTAATATTTCTAATTAGAAATGCAAAGGACAAGCTTGTTAGTGAAGCCACCAAAGAAGATAAAAATACTCCTCCTCAACATTCCTCTCCTGCAAGAATACCAAGACATTTTTGAAAATTGATCCAGGTGGATATTGGTGGCCACCTGCCAAGTCCACCTGGACCCCCACAATTGTCTTTCTCAGTATTTTCAGTTTCCTTAATTGTAGCACAACTTACTATTTTTAGCAGTTTTTTGGGTCGTGAACTTTTGGAGCCGTTTTGAGGCCCTAAACGACGTTTTTTGGGGAATCCAGGGGCAACAATGATAATGCTCGAATAGGTATTTCTAATGAGCTATTGTACATGTCAAACGGAGATCATATGCTAAAGTTACGACCCCGGGAAGTTGATGTACCAACTTACCCCCAAACGGGGCCCACAGTTTGGCGTTTCATCTCCTAGGGTTAGGTTTTGGAATGTGAAGGGTTTTTTCATTGTGTCTCAACAATAAATAGGCCTTCGAGGCTCATTGTAACACAGTTCAGAGGCATGTAGC
>APFE030558340.1:47201-62630 GCA_000404065.3 Pinus taeda | reverse complement strand
ACCTCTATCAGATGGATTTTTTCCCTCAAAAGACTTCATGATCTGAAAGGAAAAAACATATGGGTGCGCGTTTGCCAAAAATCATTACCAAACTTAGTTGGCGCGAGTGTTGTTCTAGGACAGAGCACCAATGGGCACACCCCTTTTTGAGGATCTCAGTGATTGGCGCAGATAAGACACTGTGTACCTGCGCTAATGGAAAAAGGGCACTTTTCAGGGATAATTTGCAGAAGGTGTCTTTAGGGAACATGAAGTACATACTCAGGGGAACATAATGCAAGTGTTTTTAGGCTATGTCATTGCTCATAGGTCCCGGAATGTATCCTCCAATGTACGAAAACAGGGGTAACAGGGATGGTGACCAATGGTGACAAATTACTGTGTAACACCATCTTTCATGCTTCTCTATGAGGATGTATTTAGTTCTTGCTTTCAATGCTTCTATGATGCCTTGACGCATCCCATTATATTACTTAGTGAATCATGATACCCATATCTTACAATAGAAGACTTAGGAACTTGAAAAGAACTTATGTGAGGAAGAATATCTTAATAGTGGATATCTATTACTTCCTCCTTCTTGGATTTCTTCTTTTGAGATTCCTCCACTTCCTCGGTGATGTGGGCTTCTTATCTTCCTCTTTTGTTAGTGCCCTTCTTAAGTGTAGGACAATCTCTCGTATAGTGCCAATATTACTGACACCCATATCATTGTATTTTATTCATGTTCTTATTCTTTTTCTGAGGATCAAACTTTCCAAATTTTCCATTTCTTTATTTCATTGCAATATTTGCTTGATTTTGCTAACCTGCTCCCACATCAGATTTCGCCTTTAGTCTAGATTCTTCAATCTTTCATAGTGACCATAGATCTTGGAATGGATTAGCTTCTTTATTCCCATAAATACTTGAAGTAAATTTACCCCAAAGTTCTGGTAATGCATTTAATACCACTGTAAGTCATTTCTCTATTAAACATGACTTCTTCTAGATCTTGTAGTTGATCCCAGATTTCAGATATCCTCATAAAGTATGAGGCTATTCCATATTCCCTTGAAATATTAATATTGTAGAGTTCTTGTCTTAATGAGACAAATTCTCAAACAATGCTTATGAGATATAACTATACTAGTTTGTCATAGATTTATTTTGAATTTTCAAGTTTAGATAAATATCGGATGAGGGGATCTTTAATGGATTCTATGAGAATTATTTGAGCCCTAACTTCCCCTTTCATATAGCTGGAAAGACCTTGAGCATCTTCCTTTCTTGGTTTAGTGATATATCCTTTGACATGTTCCATAACCTCATTTTCAATCGGATTCAGATCTGTCCTTTTCTTCCATGCAAGATAGTTTGGAGCCCCAACCAAATTGTTGCTTTCCTTGCAAAAAGACATTTTGACATATTCATATGTGGACATAAATATACTTACTTGATAGGATGATATTTCTCCTTGATTATTCCTTGATGTTGATGATGATATAGGGAATAGAAAACTTCTCTTTCATGAAGATATTTTTCGTCAATAATGATCCTTGATCTCATAGAGAGGGAGATCCCTTTTGATGGTGAAGTCTAGTTGATGAAGAATTCTTGATGATGTTTTTTTTGTAGATCTTGACTTCAAGATAATATTTGTTTTGATTCCTTCCTTTAGATTTGATCCTTGAGTGTCCCTTAATAATATTTCCTTCCTTGACTTGGTCACCTTAGCTATGAAACCGTGTTGATAAATCTAGGGCAGAGCAATTAAGTGATTTCTCTCATATTAGTAATTGCTTGTGAGTGATTTTTACTTATTTATATTATGATCTTCTTTTACTTAGGTTATTAGTGTTCTTCTTCATCAAATAGCTACCAATACAAAAACTATAAAGAGACAAGAGACACGGAATATAGGATATCATTCAAGGCCAAAACCTCTCCCACTTGGGAGGAAAACCCGAAAAAATTCTTCTTTTTATAGAGATTCCAATTGACGAATATCAAGACCAAGACTATTGACCTATTATCCACTCCAAGACCAAGACATGAATTCCCTTGATGCCATCCTTACACAAAGATAGTCAAATTTCTGCTCCTTCCCTTTTCTAAACTCCTCTTCCACTTTGACTTGCTTTTGCTTCAAACCTTTGGCCTCCTTGAATTAGGTCTACAATCCTATTTCAGAAACCCTAGCTTATGCACAAGACCTTATATTATGCCTTCACTTTATTCACTTTCAATAGGGTCTTCTTCTAGCTTGACTCCACTCGCTTCTTGCCTTGACCTTCTTCCAACTTGGCTGCCCAATGAGGATTGTTATTCTTCTAGGTTCTTTCTACATCAACTGTCCTCTTCCTTCTTCACACATGTGTCCTAAAACAAATCCAAAATAGATCCAAATGATACCCAAGAAAACTTCATTATTCTTTCTTCCTTCATGTTGGGTAGGAGGCTTCCTTTTTTTGACCTTCGAATCGCTTATTAACTTCAGAACTCAACCAAAAATCTTTTCTCTAAAATGAGGCTGATTGGTCTATTTATGTTGTTTTCCATGATAATAAGTTGACTTGTCATCCAGCTAAGTCAACATGTCATTTGGAGAGATATGATTATTCCTTTTGAAGCTGACTTGAAGGGAGAAACTTGTGCTTGTCTTGGAGGGATATTTATACTTATCTAATGTCTCATACAAAACGTAACATGCCCAAGAAGGGTCATTCATACATGACATAGACTCAAATGAACTTTTATGACTAGATGAAAATCCAAAAGGCTTACAATGGGAGCCATCACTAAAAATAAAATTCCTTTCTCATGAAATCCATGAGACAAGCATTACAATAATAATTTTATTTTTCTTCTTTTCATCAATTACTTAAAATCACAATTACGCATGTCATTATGAATACCGAACCTAGTTACACTTTTCAACGCTTCCCCCATGTGAAACGCATGTGATCAATTTATACCAGGCATGACAAGTTCAAGAAGGTGGTCGGAGGTTCGTTGTTGTGGGTGTTGTTTTTCGATGGTGGTATGGTTCTTGGAGAAGTGAGGGGGTAAGCCTTATGGAGGCCCTATAAAATTCTTAAGGTTTTGCAAAAAGGGTGCATGCCTATTCTACAACCCTTGTTGCATGCGCTCATAAGGGATACAAGGGCATGCAAAGTTAATTTTGAACTTGGGACACAGAAAGTTTATGTGTTTTGGGGAGGTGTAGAGTGATGAAGCTATGCTTCCTCCACTAGTGGTGGGACTACATTGGTACTCCTCTCCTCATGGTCATGTATTCCTGGAAGTAAGTTGTCTTCTATGATTTTCTGGGATCGCTTGTCTTATTTGGATGTTCTGCAACCTTTATCTTCAGTTGAAGTCTTTTTGGTGCCTACCTTCATGGTCTATTTGTTTTGGACTAAGGAACTATATATCTTATGTAGGAAGGGAAAAATATTGAGTTCATTCTGGGATCTTTTGCCAAAACTTTTTGGTTTGGTTCTAGGTATCTTTCTTGACTTACCTAGGTCATCTCCCTTAGTGTCTTTTGATAAACCAAAGAAGAGGTAAGTCTCATGTTTGTTGTAGGTTGTTATGGGGATTTTGGAAGTGGGAAATTTTGGTTCCTTTCTTATGTTTTATTTGCCTCTATGGGAGGAAGACTACAAAGTCTATCTAATAATTCATTTATTGTGTTTCTTTTCTATTTGTGGCTAGTTAATAAGAGTCAAGGTTGGCATTTTTTTGTTTTATTCTTGGACTCTGATATTGTTGGGCTTGTAATCCATGGTTTGAAAAACATTAATTTGTACTCCTTATCTGATATTTTTGGGTGGGATGAATCAATTCTGAAAAGGAAATCCCCCAAAGGCTTTGGTTTTCGCTCTGTCTTGGTTACAAGTTTCTTGGTGCAATGCAAAGTCTCAAGTTCTCTTTACAGTTGCAGTTTCTTTAGGGTTCTAGCTAGCTATGTAATGTTGTGCCAATGTGGTCAAGTTCGCTATGGTGGCGGGGATAGGGGTCAATCCAGTTTCCCTCCTCTCGAGTCAACACTTCTCCAGTAAACTACCCATACATAGGAAACTAATTATCTTAATTACCATGAAGAACACCATTGCTTGGAGGGGTCTATAAGACAAATAGTCCGTTATGGTTCAGATTCTGAGTTATTCAAAGAAATGCTTACCATGCACAAGAAACATCAAATGTCTATGGAACAAATTTCAAAAGCAATACATGATGACAGAAATGACCTAATTACCTTCATGAATGATCTTCGATGGAACAAATGGCACATGCAAGACAATCTAGCCCATATCTAATGTAATCAATAGTGTCTCTAGGAAAGAATGGATCACATGGATGGTCACTTGGGTCATATGGAAAAACATGTGCATTGTGAGTTTCAACCGCCTGCCCCTCCTGGTTCTCCATCTTAATGGAAATATGTTGTGCTTTAATCTTGTTAGTTTTCTAGTATTGCATCACCAACATTTTTTGGACAACTACCTAGCTATGGCTCGAAGCTATCATTTTCGAAAATTTTCCACTGGCTAACAAATTTGGTAGGAGTGAGTCCGGTAGCATTTTTTCAAGTTATGGATGTAAGTTTGCTTCATAAATGAAAAAAAATTGACTTACAAAAGAAAAATATGACAATATAACTACATGTAGATACGCATAACAATAATAACATAATTAAATTTCCTGGACAGGGTGTTAGATCATGGGATAAACATGAGGTAGATGAAGGTAGGAGAGGTGGTGGATGTTAACGTGGATGAGGGTCTTCATAAGCCTGAGGGGCTTACCTAGTACGATCTCCCCTACTCTCCATCTTCGGGGTACCTGCAGTATGATTCCACCTCCATATATGAGGCTAGGACTAATGACCATTAATGGCCAAGCGAGGGAGACAAAAAAACTAACTGGCATCTTAGGAAAGTGCATGAGGAAATGACATCCCATTGGATTTCAACATGGATTTGGTTTTATGAGAGGAAAAACTCCATGAATGGATTATCATATTCAAAAATTTAAGTAAATGGGATTAATGTGGGATGGCCACCTCCCCAAATTCAAGATATGATTTTCTCTTTCAACTTGTGGAAGGCTTTCTTGAATTCATGATTTAAAGGGTTGTTCTATCTTTGGTCTATCCAAATTGGGTTCAATGATTCTAGGATATTATGCTTAGGCAATTTTGGAAAACTAATGAGGGAAGATTGGTACTTTCATACTTCCATTGAAGAGAGCTTGAGAGAAATTATGTCAAATCACCACAAAAACAACAAAGGGAAAAGGGAAATCTCAAGTTTGAGACAATTAGCTCAAATCCATGAGTATGGGTAATGGTATGTGACATGCATGGAATAGGGCATGGATCATGCTAAAAGAAAGATTATGTATACTATCCACATAAAGGTTAAGGCAGTAATAAACGAGGTCAACATGGTGGTGCAACGACTAGGTGTAGAGTGGCTTCTATCAGAGACATAAGGTTGGATCTATGACCCAGAAAATTCCCAAACTAGGGAAACATAGTATTCTAGACTAGCAGGATATATTGGACCATGAAAATGATGGTATCAGAGTCCATTGGTCCATAAATGATTGAAACTGTAGAGCTTAGGCAACAACTCATTTTTGAAGGAAAAATTGAGTCCTTTGTTAAGGGGGTATTCAGGCTAACCATTTTAATTAAAGGTGTACCAAGAGGGGTTAAATAAATAAAGGATTGAGATGTCTCATGGGGCTCCCAGGAAAACCCA
Source organism: Pinus taeda (assembly GCA_000404065.3). Taxonomy (NCBI): domain Eukaryota; kingdom Viridiplantae; phylum Streptophyta; class Pinopsida; order Pinales; family Pinaceae; genus Pinus; species Pinus taeda. The sequence continues at coordinate 56,877 of APFE030558340.1, read as the reverse complement.
TTTTGGTCCAAAGGATCCACACTTTCCTTCATCTAGTTTGGTCAGCACTCTGGGCTCTAGGAAAACAAATTCTTGTAACGAATAGGTAACTCTAGGGTCCCCTTTGAAGCATGACCCCATCCACTCACGAATTTTAGATCTTCCCTTGTTTATATTTCATATGATTTATAGTACTATGCTTCAGGGTAACTAGTCAGGCCTTGTTATAATAGGTAGCCTTAATATCCATAGTCAATTTTTGAGTCTTGGACATTACGAATTTATATTAATATTAATGAAATTTCTATTGTTATATCTACTTTTGTGGACTCTTAGTAAAGCATGATCCCCTAAAATGTAAAGTTATTTTGGACTATCCTGAAGGCTTAGTTTCCCCGGTGATATGCCACCCTAACCTATGTGGTTTTTGTATATTATGTAACATTAATGTGAAATAAAAGGTTGGATTTAAGATGATGGTGTTAATAATAATAATACAATAGGATAAATCATTGACCAACCCATGTTCTATCTTTTACCATGATGACATCCCACCATGCTCATATAATGTATTTGTAAGTTCTATTTTCTTGCAATTATTTCATAAATGATGCTTTTCATTTCTTTAATCACCTAGTCTCCAAGATGACATATTAGTTAATCATATATTTATTGCCTTACTTTTTTCTCCTTTTTTTTTAACTAGGCTAATTTTTTCCTTTTATTCAACTAGCTTGAGCTTATGCCAAAGAAAACTTGAATGTTGAATGGAAGAAGATTCACCCACATTTGAGATGTTGTCTATGATTATGCAAGGCTTAGTTGAGCCGAGACACCCTATGGGACAATTCTTTATCCCCTTGCCATGTAATTTGGACCAATGACTTGCTGGGGACTAAACCTCACACAAACCAACTGGTCTACACCTCATAGGTTCTATCATTTTACTTTGTTGTACGTTGGGGTTGAGGCTTTTGTGAGTAAGAATTTATATTGGGACTTTTATTGCATTTACATATTTAATGTTTTGGTCAATGTTTTTAATTTGATTTTCCATTAATATTATGCTTCAATTCATGGATTAGTTTTAATCATGGGGTTTTCACATTGTTGACCATATCATATCACATTTATTTACTTGGTGGGGGGGTGGGACGTGGGGTGCTTGGGTATAAAAATGGATATTTGGTACAAAGAAGGGATATGTAGTAAAAATACGGTTTTTGAAAGGTGTATTTGAAGATGGTTTTGAAAAAAATCTTTTGGAATGTATTTATCAATATCTCATGAAATTAGAGGTATCCTTTAATACCCCACAAATGCACATACTATGTCATATATACATTGAGTGGAGACCCATGGTTTTAATGTGATTTATGGGGTGTAAGCGATTAATGATTTATATGGGAAGTACATCACCATTCTCTAGAAACACATCAAGAATTTACATTTCTATAGCAATAGTTCTCAAGAAACACCTATACTTTAATTTCGTCATCAAAAACATTTTTTTCAATACGTTATATGATCCATATAAAGAAGGCACATAATTTTTTTAATGGGTACTCCTTCAATGTTTTCCATGGACCACCCATTTCCATCTTTCATGCGTTTTGGGTGTGTATTCTCCACTATGATGCATCCACTTATCTTGTCAAAAAGTTAGAATAAAACACTAGATATGCCAGTGCCTTCTATTACACCAATTTATCCTAGCCATATAATAGATTTTTAATGAAATATCCAAAATAATTTCCACTTAACCTATTTATACTTTATGGAGTTTCCTAAAAGTGCATTTTGTTGTTGTAGATCATTATTCTTCCTTTTTACATTAACATAAACTAGTAATATTATATTATAAAGGTTATAGTTAAGCTAAATAATAAATAAGTACAAAAATAATGTGGCCACGAAAGAATATTAGCAAAGCAAGCACATGAAATATGCCAAAATAATCTCTAGATAATCCTTACTAGACATAACCTAAATAAAATTCATATTAGTACATATTCTAAAAAAGGCATCAAATATGACTATCAATTTGCAAAACAAAAAAACTAGTGGAAAACATGTTTGTTAATGGCTTCATCTTGTCCAATATTAGTAGGGCGAGAATTCTAACTACTGAAATCCGTGTCCTCCATCATTTTATGCATGGTGTATTCCTCCTTGAAGTTTTCCTAAGTTTATTTGATTGAAATTTTGTAATTATAGGCCTCTGAATGTGAACCTTTACTAAGATTTCAAACCATGTTTCTCAGTATGGAATTTTCTACTTCTAGCACTTGGATTTGTTGCTTCTATTGAACCAAGGAATTCAACGCCAAAGAATTATAAGAGATGCACTAATGTTAATTTTCATGAACTTTTTTGGTTACTAAGAAAATTGAGGTTCCATTTCTATTGATAGATTTCTAATATCTACAACTCTCTCTACAAAATCTGTCTGCTTCTTTGTATCCATTTTCAGAGATTGATACTTAATCAGAAGGATGCAAAACTATGAGTCTGATTATATAACCTCTATCTACCTTTTTAATTGGTATCAATAGTATATTACCAATGAGGGTTAGAGTAGGGTGGTTTGGGGATAGTATTACAACACTCAAACATCAAATAACACCATCAACCCAAGGTCACATAAACCTACAATCTAAACACCATAAAGACAACAAAAATCTAGAATATGGCAATAATAGAGCACCACAATATGCTTGGAGCCCTTTACACTAGAAAAAATCTCTAAATCACATGCCAAAGATAGAGAGAAATCCTTAATAGGAAGACACACAAGCACAAAGCAGTCCGCCATTAGACAATCTCACTCAAACAAACCATAAAATGCACCATTATCCCACTTGATTCTTGATAAGGTGTGTTGAAAGATTCAAAATATCAACAAGGAATTGAGTATACCATGTGTAGGATTGGTGTACAAGTCCCTTCACATCTCATTCAGTCACTTAATATAACATGATGATAGGAGTTCCATGACATGTGTTGATTATGAAAGTGATGTTGTGCATCCATGGTTAATAAAATGCAAATGAACTTATGGGATGGATTGAATAAATAAACCCACACTTTTTGAAGGACCTAAGCATTTAACTTGATTATTACATTTTCAATAACAATGGATTATTAATTGAGCTCCTTAGGACCTGGAAGAAGGAATATCTTGGAAATTGGGATCTCCTTTTGAATATTTGCTATGAATGATGCTAGTTTTCTATAAAAAGGATTCTTCTTAGGATCCATTAGGATTATGATTATACTCAAGTCAATGAAGACATCAGAGTCCTAACTCTATCTTTATTTACTAAAATTGGACCAAAAGGCACACACCTTGGCCTAATTCTTGATGGATGTCCCTACACCCCACACATAAGTCATTCCTTATTGTCTCGTAGGGTCAATAATAATACCCCCAACACCTACCAACTTCAAATTTCCTTTGAAATCTCTATAAAATAAGATAATGTGAGTTTTCCTTTGGAGTTTTCAACCTTTAAAGCCTTTCTCACTTAGCCTTAATTTCCATGATGAGAGATGAAATGGCTTGTGAGTGATAGATTTGAATTGGATACATTAAAAATAATAAAATCTATGCTCTCTTCTCACCATCTAACTGATGAAACTTGTGAGCATTTATGTGCCTTTCAATTAATGTATTCCACATGAAGGAATCCAAATTTTGAAACAACTGGTATTGGATTAGCTAGCTCTTGTTGAAAAATAACTTTATTGCAAGCTTGGCAATTTTTCTAGTGTATGGTTTTTTAACCAAAACCAGGGAACCTTTTTATTAATCAAAAAATAGTTGTAATGGAGTTAAACAATAGAAATACATTTTTATTTAGGGTTCTATCGAAAATATTCTTAACAACACCTTGTCCAAAATTTCCAGCCCACAAAAAAATGTTAATAAATATTCCTAACATGCACCTTATTAATTCATCTCTCTTGTCCTTTTTACCATTATTACTTTATCCATATCCCTATTATTATTCTTCCATCCCTTGTCGGCCCTAAGGTTTTGATATTATGCTTGTTATTATTTTTAGGTTCAATTATTTATTCTTCACCTGCGCTTTACACATACTCATGCCTTGAAAATGGACCCAGCTGGTGGCTCTGAAACATCGACAACAACAATAATATTTGTGGATCTTCCTTCCTCAATTAAAGATTCATATCATTTATAAATAGTGCATACCCTATAAAATTTACATAATATTATTAAAATGTTGAAATACATAACTTAAATTGAAGATGTTACTGCTCACAGTGTCTTCCATTCCTTATGCAATGTTTTAGTTCTAGGTCACATATTTCCATTGCTTCAAAAAGTTTTTGAATAGTGTTGTCTTCCTTGATTCCCATATGCTTTGATGTTTTTGAACCTATGTGTTTGGAGGCACCTCTATTCCCATTTCAACTCAATTATGTGTTACTTAAAAGCCCACATTCCCCTTCCAATCGTGTTATCCTCTAATTGAAATAAGCTAGGATCCCCATAATAGATGGATTCTCGGAGGTTATTTGATGTTGAATTTTCATAGTGATTATGCCAACATCATCCCTATTATGCTTAATTAATTCCTTCCTTGTAAAACTCTCTTAACCTCCTATAATTCCATGGTTTTCTCTACAAAAGTGAGAAAACATTAAAGAGATAGGGCTAAGCACACTAAGAAGTTGGATTAAATTAAACCAGAAATTGTCCTTGCAAATTCAAGACTCCTAACCTAGAGGGAGCCTAAGCTAGAGTGTTTGCTGAGAGATAAGGAGAAAACTACTTCCAACAAGATTCTAATATAATAGAAGAGAGAACTACCAAAAATATATAGTAACTTGAAACCATAATGACCCAAGAGTAGATTGAACAAATCCAACCAAAACCACATATTATAAACCAAAAGATAGAGGAAAAATATAGAGGTGACTTTTTGACCTTCTACTAGTGCCTAGCCTCAGAGAGGGAGGAGAGGTCGCATAATAACTCATTGAAGAGATCCACGTGCTTCCTTTGAAAACTCCCCATATAACAGTCATCATCTCACCTATAGAAATATCTAGCATTCAATTACACACAATTTTTGTAGACTAGGCATATGTGAATAAACAAAGGATTTCTTCACGTTAATGCAGAGCATTAGAAAAGGGGCTACCTCATTTTGGGCATTTGACTTCATAAGTTTAATGTTAAGGATTTCTTTCAGCAATAAAAATCCTAGCTACTAAGGGGAAGAAAGTCAAGCATCTTTTCTTCACAGAGCACAGAGCACACACTAATATGCACAGTCCTAAATCAAGCCAAGCATTCAAGATGCAAATGCACATGCATGTATTGGTTTTCAACTCTCTTAATGTGTAAATGACACTAAGAAAACTATGTGTGAAATTGAATTACTTTTAAAGCGACTGTACTCAACAAAATTCTTTTTCAAAATGAAGTGAAAACAAGAGAGACACTTTGCGATTTTGAAATGGAAATTGCTTTTCAACACTTTAAAACTAGTAAATCAAGTCTTATGCAATAATAACCATATAATCAACTATATAAAATAATGGGATTTCTTTCTAAAACTGAAAACGACAGCTACGACACTTTCAGATCTAGTGACGACAGTTCGACTACGTTATTTTTTGCAAAAGAGAACTAAAACGACGCACAATACATAAAAAACGTTTATAGTTCTTTGCACTAAGGAGGCAGAATAATGCTAGAGAAGGGGGTATTCATAGAAGCACACTGATTACAAACAACAAAAACTCTTGAATAAGACTGAAAATAGTGAGAAAAGTCCACAGTCAGAGGGCAAAATCAATCCTCCCTGTCCATCGCACCTATTACACAGTGAACTCAGTATGCAACGCAGTTACTCCATTCAGGAAGTGCGATGCATACATGCTACCTTGAAGGCAGGGTGCGATGGTTACAGTGCGAGACTTTGAACGAGACTTCAATCACAATTTTTAGTTTAGTTCAGGTGTTTAAGCTGAATAAGTACAGATCAATGTATATAAAAACACAGGGGTGATTTAAGAGGTTACTAAAGCCACTACTCAGGGAAATTAGATTGCTTGCAGATCTATTGTTTAATTTATAAACAAAAACCCGGAGATTGACTGAAGCAGCATTGATCTTCGAATGCTAGTTGGCTTGACTTCAGGCTCCATCTATTATGTTTATAAAAGAAACAAGGATAGATAGGCTGTAATCTAGTCGATCCCCATCGGAGTCGCCATTTTGTTATACAGGAATAGTGTCCACACGGATGCTGCTATTCCCACTAAGATGGGTGGCTATCTTAGAAACAAACAATCAAATTATACTATTGATTCCTTTTATGAAAATAGATGAGAGGATAACCAAGAGGGCCAACCTAAGTCTTGCGCTTGATTCCCTCTCCTTCTTGATAGAGTTTTGTTGCTCGCTCTTTGTCTGCTCGGCTTCAAAAGGACCTATAGAATCACAGAAACATACTACTATGCAAGAAACAAGGATCTAAATTCATAAATAATGTAGGATCAGATGTACATTAACCATATACAAGCATATATAAACAAGTACACCAGGATATGGAAGGAAACAAGAATAGCTTTATTCAGATAAAAGTAGCAAGAGGATTACAACCATGAGCAGCTCTGACCTAGCATGATCCTCTAGCTAAGAAGACCTTCTTTCACCTCAAGCAAAGAAAAATCACCCAACACTGTGAATGTACACCAGAATACCAACAGCACTTCTCTATAAGTTACAAAATTCCAGCCTCCAAAAACCTCCAGATCTCTGGGATGAGAGATCCATATATAGATTTTTGCAAAGGTGTGAGTCAGCTCTGGGTTTTTGATTAGTGTCCTCTCTCTGATAGTTCTTTGTTCCACTTGGAGATTTCATTGATCTCTTACTCATCCTTGAGCGAATTCTGAGAGGCAAGTGTCATATGAGAAGTTTCTAGAAGATTCCTTGTCATCCACCTAGCAAACTGTCTCCGCCACTTGTCTATTCTCGTCCATCGTACCCTGTAGAAGGACTTTTTAGTATGCATCACACCTCCCATGTGTATTAGGTGATATGCATCGCACTCTCTGCACTGGGCATTTAGTATGGTCCAGTTTTGACCATTTCTGAGCAGTTTTTAGTGGAGAACTTATGGGAGATGATGTAATCAGTTGACCTTGTTCCTTTAGGCAGTGAAGCAACACTTTTAGGGACTTAGGAGCCCTCATTTTATGGACATTTATGATTGGGGTTGTGTTAGTGTCAGTCTTTCCAGCCTTCCTCCAGTGATCAAATATGCTCTTACAAAGTGATCTCAGAGTGTCAAGGTCAAATTTTGTCATTTCAGTAAGTCTTCAAGCAAAATTTGGTCACTAGGCATTAGGTCTAGGGTTTGCTCTCACTCTTTTCAAAGTTGCCCAAAGGCCCATCCATGTCATCATTCAGCTTAGTCTATCATCATTCATAGGGTTTTGATTATCATCTCAGTGTCTAATGAGTCATCTTACACCTTGTCCATGCTTCAGTTGCACCTAGGCAAGGTCATTTCCCTCCTAGGGTTTTGAATGCAATTTCTCTTGGACGGTCAAATCATCGGCAAAACTTGTTTCCTGATGTTCATACACCTTCCCCTATCCTTAAAGTACCTTACCAAATGCTTCCCATCACTGAGATTCCCCAAATTCCTCATTTTCGCACAAACCCTAGTTTCTAGCTACAACCTAGTAATTTTCTAGGTTGGGCCTGTGTTTTTCTCTTTTGGACCCCTTCCCCTCACTCAACCTCTGAGATTCCACTTTCCCCTGATTCCTAACATCCCTCCCCACTCCGAAAAATTTCCCCAAGAATTTATAAGCCCCCTATCCCCTTCATTTCGCTCCATTTCGACAAAATTCCTTGTTTCACACATTGGGACAAGTCGCACTCAAATGATGTTCCAAAGCAATAAAAGATGAATTTAGGAACATTGAGAGAGGTTTTTGTCCAAAACATGCCAAATAAGAAAATCATCCTTCAATTTTTGCACAGGTGTCATGGTTTGAGAGAAATTTCAAAGAATACCATTGCCTCAGGAGAATCAAAGGCACCTCTGAAGTGACCTTGGGAAAATCAAGTTTTCTCCTAGCATGGTTGGCCAAATTATTTTCTTGATGGGTAAAATCATAACTAGACACAAAGAACTTTCCAATGAGCTATCATGAGCTCAATTTGGGGTTGAGGAAGGCATTCACAAGTTGACTGCAATAGCACTCTTCCTTGAGGTAGCTTCATTTGGCACTTTTTGACCAGTCTTGGGATATTTGACTTTTGATAGGGAACATGAACTCAAAATTGACAAATTCCAGTTGGGTTGGAAATTAGACTCAAATAACTTTCCTACGAGCTATCATGTACCTGATTCTGACACTGGGAAGGCCTCCAAAAGCCTCCTGCAAGAGGCGACCCGTTAAAACAGAGGTGAGACCCGTCAAGCAGGCGCGACCCGTCAGGGTACCTCTGCCAGTACAAAATTTGTATGGGCGCGACCCGTCAGGGTACCTCTGCCAGTACAAAATTTGTATGGGCGCGACCCGTTAGGAGAGTGAGACCTATTGGGCAGTGAATGCAACCCATCAATGCATCATTTACACAAAATCGCCAGCATCTTTCTAAGGAACCACGATTTGCCAGATTTTGTAAGGTAGGCCCTCAAAGCATGAAAAATTATTGCTTGCTACAGTTCAACAAGATCATAATTGTGTTTTTAAAGGTCTTCATTTTGCAAGTAAAAGCTCCATTGCTGTTGTGGGTATGAAATTGTCAAAATTGTTGCTTTGAGTATGAAATTGTCAAACTTGCTAGGGTTTATTATGTTGTTTTGAGGTATCCCATTTTCTTTCCTATTGTCCACCTCCCATTACATATTCCTTATCATTTTATTTTAATTCCCCTTCCAAATTTGATAAGAACCTTAAACCCTACCCCTCATGATGCCAATGTAAAAAATATATATCATGATGCATACGCAATAATTGTTGCAATGTTTTTCCCTTAAAATACCTGTTTTATATATTCATTCCCATGTTCCCTTTAAAAGTGCCCCTCCCCTAACATTCTCCTCATGTTCCTTGTCCCCTTGAAACAACATATAAATCAGCATTCAAACAGTCAAAACAGCAGGGTATCCCATGGGAGAATTTTATCTCTTGAGAGGCTATGCTTATCTGGCTCAATGCTCATTTAGAGAGGCTGTTGGCTAAGGCCAACCAAGATAAGAAATTGCTGAGAAACATGAAGAACCATTATTGGGCGCGGATGCATGTGTGCAAAGCAAAGATGAAGGCGCTTCAAAGGCGGTTGGCCAAGGCACTAAAACGGAGAAAGAGGCCCGATCCCCTCCACATCTTGGCTGAGGCTTCACTCAAGGATCAAGGCACTAAATAGCCTAGCCACAGCACAAATCCCAAGAAATTTTGAGCATTTTGGGTAAATTTTTATTTTTTCAGGCAATTTACAGGTTTTCTCCATTAACGGGTCTCACCCTCGATGAGACCCTTCATCCCGGCAACTCCATTTTACAAAAACTCAGCATTTCTAGATTTTTCATGAAAAGTTACACTTGCTCATCCATTACTAAGAAATTTCATCAAGTTTTGGGCCTCAAGAAAGTCAAAAAACATGCAAAAAATGACTTTCTGCCACTTTTTT
>APFE030558340.1:20988-37035 GCA_000404065.3 Pinus taeda | reverse complement strand
ATGTCACTTATTTACCTTTTCTAGAAGATTCATGCATGAAATAGCAAACATTTAATGAATGAATTGGTTTCCTAACTTATAGAGGCAAGTTGTTTTGACTGCCTAGATTTTAGTGCTAAGTTTATAAGTGGTTGAAACAGCTCCTAGAAGGATGAGCTCGACCCCTAGAGGCAAGGAAAGGTGTTAGATTGCCTATATTATGTATTTTCCTAGTCATTTTCAGGGGTTGGAAGGTTGGACTCTTGAGGGAGAAGCTATCATTGTATTACTTCACTGTATCTCTGCAATTTTTGGCTAAGGAAGACCAGGGTTTTGCAGTCCTTTTTGGGATTCTTGTGGTTACATGTATTGATGGTGTGTTTCTCTATGTACCTGTAAGTGTGTTATGTGAATCATTTCCTTTCTTTTCCTTCTGCACATTAAGCAAACGAAGTGTTAAAGTAAGAATTCATGACTGTCATGCTCTGCTTTTAAGTTTGTTTAATTTCAATGTTTTCTACTGTTTAAGGAGAATTCAAAGTTATTGTTTGCTCTCTTTAACTCCTCACCTGTCATTCCTAATCATCCACCTCAATCAAAGGCATCAATACTGTCTCCTACCTCGCCCCAAAGAAACCCCTGCAGAAACTGTGTCCAATCCCCGCACCCAAAATTGCCATCCCCTCAATTTGCCACCAAAAACCCTAAAAACCCCAAATAAACCCTTTTGATCAGTTTACTAGCCTAAAATCAGTGTTATCCTATTGGTCATCTCATCCATTGAAGATTTTACTGAGATTTACCGGAGAGAGCCTTCTCCTGCCCCGTAGGGCTAGCTACGAGGCTAAATGGTTTGATGTTGCCTTGAGGTTTGCCTTTTTCAGCCTGAGGTGAAATTTCAAGCGCTAACAGGTTGAAGTGCCCAAAAATGTCTATAACACCCAGTCATGGTGGTGGAACTATCCCCAAGCTCCAATGAATCGATCATAAACAAAAGGGGTCGCATTAACATTCTTAAAATATTTTAGTGGAATCAGACCAACATGTCTAACATGACAAGCTGGAGGGATGTCAAACAACTCCCCATGAACATCAATGTTCTTAATGCCATCTTTCACTATGTTCCAAGTATGTGGGCATCTAGCCTCTAGCCTCCTAATCATATATATGGAATATAGGGCGTAGATTTATGGGCTCACACTCTGGTATGTCTCAATCAACCTGTTGATGTTATCCAACGACATAGAAAAACTATGACTAGTAGGTGAACTAGTAAACATTTTATCCATCTCTCTTGTGATCCATGTATGTTGGGCCCTAACATCCTCAAATGTGATATTGGCTATAGCGTCCTTCCCCGAAGGGTTCAACATTGTACTTTGATGCTCTTATTCACCTTGCTGAGGATTTGCAAATCATAAAAATAATTTAATATATATAACAAACTATAAGCATAATAATATATACAATAAACTCAGACACATCAATTGAAGAAGATTTAAAAAATAAAGAAAATTTCAAGACATAAACACATAAAGTTTAAACAGGATTTAAAATGCAAGGTGTACACCTGCAAATGGTGAAGAAGGTCCACTATCTGTAGCAAGATCATCAATAGGGACAAAAACACCACCTTTGACACTTTGACTAGTGTCAAAGGGAGGGTCTTTGAGTGAAACAAACACTCTAGTATGGCTACGTGATATAGCCTGACCATGTATAACATATTCCCCAACGCTCTAACGAGCTGTGGTTGGGACGCGTATGGGAGAAGGCCCTTCAAATTACATATAATACATATAAACTAATTGTTGGCTTGTATGGGCCTGACCCAAGTTCAGAGGTGATTTAGCCAAGTAAATCCCAGTACTACTGGCCCTTTCGGCAAAAGTCCATGGAGCACGGACTGAGGTCTCACCCAAAGTAGTATGGGAGGGTGGTAGAACCAGGTTTATGCACCCTGGGGATGTCTAATGAGCTTCTAGCGATTTTTAGTTTGACCCTACTTGCACATCGCTATGTGCACCTATTAGTCCCTCGCAACCTGTGATGTTGCCTCCACACAACCTTACTCAAGGCGCGATCCATATTATACCCAAGTTCCTTACTATTTAACCTATTATTGCCCAATTACTTAACATATTTGTGTAAGACTAGTGATAATTAACATTATATCCAGCAATCATATAAGTGCGTGCGATAAACAAAACAGTATAAATGTAAAGAAGGCAATATACAAGCAGATGCACAGAAATTGGAATCAACTTCTCTTTATTATTCTTCATTCAAGATTATAAACTCGACACCACTCTGTGCACTCATCTGTAGGGGTCTGCACACTCAGCTACGGACTCTACTAGGCCTCTACGCACTTAGCTGCAGATCCTCTTCCTACTACTACGACCCAATACACTTAGACTCTTCCTCTATGCTCTATCTTTGCTACTTAGCTTATTCGTTACTTTTACAACTTAGAGCCTCGCTCTACTTATACAATCGTGGACCATGGGTAGGCTAACATGACATGACATTACTTTACAATACTTATGGTGGACAAGCCTATGACTCCACCTATACTTTTCACTTTGCACCCGCAATTCGCGGAGTCTTACAATACATTTGACCAAAACTTGGGCTTTGAGCCCCAAAACATGTTGTGGGGGGATTCCATGCCCAACAAGCCCCCAACACAATCATCGTGACTTGTCCCTGAGTCAGTCTGTTGGTGCGGTGATCTTGGCACGGAGTCCCTCCAACTAGTCCCGTACTGCTCCAAGGTCCATGACGCACTATTCTGCGGTTTGTTGGACCTGATGCATGCGCTCTTCTGATGCTTCTTTGTGAGGATCAAATCCCTACCATAGCACGTAGAGCCCCTGCATCTGTGTGAGCTTGCCCTCGATATCTGTCATAATGGTGGAGGCCTCTTCAATCCATGGCTAGACGCGTCCTTGAGAAGTGCCTCTTTCTATCTTGCAGCATCCACTGCTCTTTCAGTGCCCTTGATTACTGCATCTTTTCTAGCCATTGAGTGATGAAGATTGTCTGCATAATTCTCCTTACACTATCATACTGCTCCTGAAGCTCGCACGCCTCTAATTCCAGGTGTTGTATGTTGGGGTACTCCTGCAAGGATGTGAGGACATCAAAGGCTTGGTCCAACATACCGGTACAGTCCTGCACTGCCTGTCCAATTTCTTCCAATCCTATTTGAATAGTACTAACACGTTGTTATCACCCTAAAATCTTTGTCTCTAAGCTTTGGAAAGTTTCCTTGTTTCTAGTCATATTATTATAAGTTTTGAGTCATCTCATCACAATTAGTGTCATTCTCATTTATAAACCCTTCTTCTAGTCATGGTGTTAAAGGGTCTCTAGGTCATTTCATGCTTTAAGGGTTAGTCATAAGGTTAGAAGTCTTTTAAGGTCATATCTCTTTTCCAAATAAGGTTTGACAACCTCATTCCATGTCCTAGAAGCCTCACCAGGTGTTTAGAAGTCATATCTCACAACATTTTGGAGAAATTTTGAAACTAGCTACGAAATCATTGAACTAGGAGTTTTCGTAGCACTCTACGAAATCCCTGAAAAAGCCTGTTTCAGCATTAAAAACTCTGCTTTCTACATTTACTAGTCAACTTCCAGAAGGGGTCCTGAGCAGCTGAGAACTCAATTTTGAAACTGGAAAGAGGCGTTTCTTCCTAACATACCAAAATACAAAAACCTCTTTAATTTTCTTCAAATTCATGCTGAGGTGGGAGGAATTTATGGTTAAACTTGCGTTACGAAACTGCTGAAAGTCAAGCTTTGTCTTCTGGTTTTAGCAGTATTTTTTAAGATCAGTTTTTGGTCACAGAAAAAGGTATTTTGGAATTATGAAGGAGGTTTCGTTTCATAAACTCTCCAGCTACAATAACCTATCTCACTTTCTTCATAAGTGTTTTCAGTTGGGAGATAATAAGCTTTCTTTGAGACCCTAATTTCAGAGAACAAATTTTTCCTGTTTGACACGTGTTTTTCAAAGACAGATTATGGAAAACTGGAGAATTTTTTTAAAAAACCAAGAGATGTTTGGGTTCTATAAGGTATATACTACAAAAACCTCCTTTGGTTTCGTAAAATATGTCATGAGTGAGAAGATAAGGGCTCTTTCCCACGTGCCATTTTCAAGGATCCTAAGCATAAAAATAGGGAAACATGTTCCCTAATTTCTAGGGTTTGTCATCCGCAATCAGGTGAAAACGTGGGAGGCTTCATCAAATTCGACTTCATGAGGTTGCAGTTGTCAAATAATGCATTTAAATGTTTAGATAAGGTTGTTGTAATCATAATAAGGAGTTGCACTCCTAGTTGTATTAGGTTTCTAGGACTGCTAGTTAGCTGTCAAATGCATTTAAAGGTTTGTTTTATGGTTAGAATAGGTGTCACTGATGGAAAATTCGAATTCCCCTCATGCTGGAGGAGGAATCTAAGTCATGTAATGAACTCTATATATTGGAGAATATGTCATGCACAAAGAGTGAGATGTTTGGCCCAACTGTTGCTTTATGTGAAGGAATACAATCAGTAATGCAGAAAGGTTTTCTTGAACAAAACTGAGTTTGATAGAGTTCCATCCTTTCTTGATGTATGTGTTATTTTAATTACTTGCAGTAGATCTTATTGTTAATACTCAGAATTTGTAATCTAATGCTTTGACTTCCTTTAACAATAAGATGACTGTGTTTTATATTTGAACCACCAACACTAGATCACATTGCTATTATTCAAAATTCACTACCATGTGCTTTGATTTCTTTTAGTAATGGAGTGATTGTGTTGAGCAGTAGATCTCATTGCTATTACTCAAAATTCATAACCTTATGCTCTGACTTCCTTTAGTAATGAGATGACTATGTTTTTTCAAAATCTTGTGAGTAAACCACCTTTGAACCATCAGCAGTAGATTTCATTACTATTACTTAGAATTCATAACCCTATGCTCTGACTTCCTTTAGTAATGGAATGACTCTTTTGACCTATGTTATTGAGTGAATTGTCTTTGTTTAAGAACCTTATTTGTCTCAGCTTTCATGTCAAGAAACCTTGCCACTAAATTTATTGACTTGTTGACTCCATAGCCCAATGGTAGCAAGCCTTCATCTTTTCAACCTACAAACATACAAAACCAAGATAGAGTTAGCCATCTATATTATCATTAATCAATATCATTAACTCTTGAGAGAGCCCTCTCAGGCCGAGGAGACTAAACCTCAGCCAAAATCTTGGTTTGAAATAGTTACACTGAGATAGTCTGATCAGCAGCCTATCAATGACCTATTTTGGTGATAACACACGCTGCTCTCTAACTTCTGGAGGAGTGGAAGGCTACGCCTTCAGCCGCAGCTTGGCAGTCTAGAGATTTAGATCCAGCTACACTCGCATTGTTTCCTTGCACGCGTTTCGGAGTCCACTTTCCAAACAGTGGATCCACATTTCTATTGGTAGGTCTGCGATGATGGAAAACTCTAGGATTCATCGGCATGCTTCATCAACTATTTGCACTATCTGCTGGTTTTGTGGCACTAGTTCATCACGCTGCAAGCTGAGCTATTCGATGTTGATCTTTTTCTCACTCATCACCTGAATTGCGTGGCCCTCCCTGGCGCGAAGCTCTATTTTTATTCCTTCCTGTAGTTTGTATAGTGTGTCTCGGAGAAGGGCAACCAAATTAATGCCAAGTCCCTTGATCCTACCAACCACGGCTTTGTCGATCTCATTCTCTGTTGTTAGCGCCCCTTCTAGTAGCACTATGGTGTTGGCCATCTTTGCGTGGAGCAGCTACTCCGCTGCTGATGTGCCTGTTGCGTCGTAGATGGCTATGGTTCCTACCTGGGGGGTCACACCTGTAGTTCCTATAATTGTGCCCTTAGGGCCCCCAACACAGTCTGTTGCTCCAACTTGGCTTCTTGGAGCACTTCCTTGGTGACCTCGTGAACTGTTTCGTTAATTTCGTAGAGGTCACCTTCCCTTAACGTGATCGGGTCGATGGCCAATTTGGAGGCCTTGACCTTTTTCTGTGGACCCGATCTCTCTGTGATGAGCGGCCTTTTCAGTTGGGTGGAAGTTGTGCCTGGGTCCATGCCTTCTTCTACCAGGTCTGTGTGCTTTGCCTCCTATCCCGTAGACAATTCCTGGTCCTCCTCTTCTTATGTTGTTGTGGTCCCTGTTGTCTGCGTTCTTGCTACTACTTCAGCAACCTTTGCCTGCTCTGCAGCTGCATTTGCTGCCTTGCGGACTGCCCTTACCTCTGTTGCCACTTTTTCATTGTGCCTCTTCTCGACCAACTTCATGACGCACAACTTGGCCTCATCCTTTCATTTTTATGATGTTGTCCTATCCAACTCTGCCAAATTTGCGGTGTGCCACTTAGGAGGCCATGATTCTAGCACTGTAAAAATTACATCATCAGTGGCAATGAAGGAGAGCTTGGTCCACTACTACATCGAATCCTTTCGCGCCTTGATGTAGATGTTGTGCATGTCTACCTTAAAGTCTGCAAAGCTTCGCACACTGTTGTGCACTATGGGGGATAGGCATGGCTGCCTATTAATCGACATCCAGACGCTCGCCTCCATGAGCATCCAGAGATCTTTGTCTCATGAATCCGCTTCACGTCCTTGGTAGCCCAAAGTGACATGTACTTTACAACCTTTGGTAAGTCCTGCTCAATGCTCGGGAACTGACTATCCTCCGACAGTTCTCCCACTGCCAGCAAAATGGACAAGAGCAAACACGCATAATGGAAGGCCTTGCCCTGCTCCTAGGCTTCCTTATGGTTGGTCAAGAATTCCTCGCAGAGGGACTCGACCCAGTTGAGTTGGATCCCCTTTGTGCATTATTTGGCCAATGTAACTACCGATGTTGGTACCTCATTCTTGCGGTATTTTCTCATTACCTTCCCAGCCAGGAGTTGGGTGGCTATGCGCACCCCTTTATCTTTGATGTTGTTGATTGCATAACCCCTCTTTTTCTTCTGGATCTTATATTTTTTCTTTATGGCCTCCACGAGAGCCAAACCTCCGCTTTTTCCTGCTATCATCGTAGGGTCCTTTCCATTACAGGGAAGCCGAAAAAGTCTATGGATGAGATCCATCATGATGGGAATGGGCTCCTCCATCCATAAGTACCCATCATGCACTAGGCAAAGCAGCTGCCTGATGATGAAAATAATGATGGGCGCATGCTGAAAGTGTGGAATCCATAGCAAATGAAGTAATTTGGCCTTCTCCACACTACGCAACCATTTTCATGGCTCTAATGTTGTGACTAGCCCCTCCGTGCTCTACTTCATGAGGCTCTCCATCTCTAAGTGTGGGAACTTCTCACTGTCTGCGCTGTCCCAATCTTCAAATTTCATTGTGGGCATGCGGCTTAGGTGCAATCCCTCAAACACAATGCCATCAGGGAGGAGTGGGATTGCGTTCTTGGTGGCATCCAAATCCTTTGTTATCTTGGTTTTCCCTTTCCACAGAGGGACATACTCAGGCAATTTTGATGCAGAGAGCACCGATTAGATATCCTCTTCCATGTCCTCTGCTTCCTCTATCTCATCAACGAGACCCTGTAGGTCCTCCCCCTTATCATCTATCTCAATTGTGACAGCCTTGCCCTTTTATTCCATTGAGATCTTACCAAACCGAAGATTCCTCGATGACATGCAGACTGGTCCCACTGCCTGCTTATCTTTTTTTGACCTTGGTTTCCGAGGTGATTTCGGCATTTCTGGCACGACCCGAGTATCTTCGAGAACATTTTGTACCGTGGGGTTCTACGCGACCTCATCGATGGTTCCTTCTGCAAGCCCAAACCTCTCCTGGTAGCTGCCATCTTGTTTGAATTGTCTGTGGTCGTTTGTGAAATTCAGGGCTTGAATATTGCTCAGCATGCAACACTTTGTGCTCTAATCAACTGCTCAAATCTCAAGTGAACAAGTGTTGTCTTGTGGCTAGCCCCTGGAGTTTTATAGCACCTTTTGAATTCAAACTTGATTGTTCCCCTCAATTCTAGGCCATCAATTCTCTCTTGGTAGCATATTGTCCCAAATCTTGCCCTTAATTCACGTCTTAAATGCCTGCCGCCCGCTCCCTTTTACCTTAAATCGGGCATCCCATCATGAACAGTGACACCAATGGTCACTTCCTAGCCTACCAGCGCGACAGCACAGACCCCGTGCGCGGGTGCGAACCTTGTGACATGTTGATTTTGCACACACCTCCCTTATCGCGCACCTCCCAAACATACTCGTTTATAGTCCCGCACTCTCTTTCAATTGCCTGGAGCACTAAGACCTTGCTCCCTACGACTAGTCAGGTGGTCACGCCACTTGTGCAAGACTTCAACTCACCTTCCAATATAGTCCATGAAAACTCCTCAATTGCCTTCGCAACAGCTAGCGCCATGCATTCTACCATATGTAGTGCGCTCCCCTGGTTAGTTCGTTTGGTGAGGTGTAGTCATAGCCATGGTAGCAAAGTCATAAAATCTTCACGAAAATCTTCTAATCCAGTGGTATGATCATCTGCACCTTGTTTTGTCATCCTTGGTTTATTGACAAGACATGCTTGCTTGATCTCATTTTCCAGCCTCTTGATCTCGGCGTCCATCAAAATTCTTTTCTTCCTCAGTCGCACCCAATTTTTTTCGAGTTCGTGAAGTCGAAGGTTCCCTCACTGAATGGCTTCTTGAATCTTTATGTGTTCGACCTCGCATATCTATGTGATTTTTTCATCCTAGTCTTCACACAATGTCACAACGACAGGAGCTCTTACGGGTGGACTCCTCTTTTCATTCTCTTCAGAAATTATGGTTCTACTCTATTCCGAACCTCTAGAATTGTTTCTATGGTCGGGGTTTTGCACATGGTCCTATAGGCCCATCGAACCACTGGTACGCATAGGTCCCAATCAGTGCGTCTCGCCTGGTGAACCCTGTTCGGTACTTCGCACACCCTATCAAATGCTTCTCTGTGGATAATTGGTAGCGAGCATTGCCTTTCCTGCTGTTGCAGTTTGTTTTGATTCTCTATTCTGTGAGTGGCGTGCACTTGTATGGGCTGTACAACATATGTCCATACCCATCTGGAAAGGTGGGCATGCAAGTTGTTTTGCCCTTGCTGACTGGCTCTCGTTCTAAGTTGGGATTTTCCAAGCATAGGCGCATCATCCTTCTACATCCATGCCAGTCCTCAAAACTTCCTTGATGCATGCCCCACCATTGTGCGGGCATTGCGCACAATGCCCACTTCAGCACATCGAACCATTGTTGTTCTGGTACTACACTTTCAAATTTGCTTAGGAACTCATCCACTGCTGTCAACCCATCATATGTCGGCAAATCCCTTGTCTCTATTTTCAAACAACGCAATGATCTAACCATCATGTTGCAATTAATCGTTGTTACTTCATGAAGCCGATTCTACCATCGCTCTATCTCTCCATCTAAATCCGAAGTGCAGGAGCTTTCGCGCTCCCACAAAATCCTTCCATCTACAATCGAATTCACCTAATCCTCTCCTTGCACGATTATCTTGTAAATATAATTGAGATCATCATCACTATCATTGTCGTGCACTGGTTCACTGTATCATACTCCTTCGGCTGGATCTAGAGGTACTATTACGCGTAGTGACTTTTTCTCGAAGATCATTTTGCACTTCTTCATATTTATGACTCCATTCATATCAATGGTCCAGCCTATTCCTAGTAACATGGGATAGGGATTACTGTCATCGACAATCTCTATCACTTCAAAATCAGCCTACGCGCTCGCACCTTCAATATCTACTGTTACCCCTTGCAATCTTCCCCTTGGCAAGATATTTTGTTGGTTCGCCACTCGTAACTAAATAGGAGACCACTATAGCATGAGTCTACCCATGCATTCCCATGTTTATTTTGGTAGTACATTTTTGTCTGATCCGAGATCCAGGATTACCTAATCCATTTCATATTCACTGACTTGCGCAATCAACCTCATTTCCCTTCCTATGCATAATGCATGCTTTCCAAGTTTTCGGACCACACGGGGTTCTCCTGACCCCATGCACCTAGTGATAAGTTCCTATAACCCTTTTATTGCCTTGCTGTCATGTAGCAGTTTCATGAATGTCTCCAGAAAGGTAGTGATCATTGAAGGATCCATCCCTGGTTCTAGTTGATCCTTACTACCTGAAGTGTAGGCCTACGTGAAGCTCTTCTTAGCTTCCATGAATGCCTCCTTCACATGCTCTGAATCAAATTCAAGTTCCTTGGTAGGAGCCTTGCGAACCCACGTACTTTCTTCTGACTATTTCCCTTTATCATCGCCAATGGTCACACAATTCCTAAGCATCATGTTTACATTCGAGTCTTCTTCGTGCGGTTCAGACCTCATCATCTGCAAATTCTGAGTTGGATGGGGCTGAAGTACCCCTTTTTCACGCAATCTCGCTATCAGTGTAGGGCAGTCTTCTACCTCATGATCAAACTAAGTACAATAAAAATAGGATGTTCTGGTCAGGTTTGTAAAATCACAGGCATAGTGCCCTGGCCCTCCACAATTATAACAAATAACTGTCTACAACCCCTTCCTGGTCCCATTCCACCTCGACCTCGACCACGCCCCAGAAATCTAGAGCATGCCATTCCTGCATTTGGGTCAAGGGCTCATGTTTTTGCCTACACCCTATAGGAAGGAGTCTGATCCATCATTAGTTCGTAGCTTCTGCAGGTGTGTTCATCATGGCCTACCAACCTGCAGAAATTACAAAACAATTGTTGGGACATCTGTGTATACTTCTGCAATAGATGATAATTATCCATAGTGTGTTTTCCTCCTATCTGACAGATTGTACACCATTATGTAGTTGTCACACTCGATCTTGCCTATGCCTCAGGTCTTAATGGCATCGACCCTCCTCTTGCCAAATAATTCACGAACACTGAACAGTGGTCCTTGTCATGCCCCTATACTTTTCATTTTATGCACCATACTTCCTCACGCACCTTTGGCTTAGGTATCCTATCTTGTTTCAAACTCTGCATCTCCAGACATAGATTTTGCAGCTGTGCATGGATTTGTTGGACTCCCAGACCAGTGTCTTGTATAGGGGTCTCATGCAATCTCATCACCATCTCCAAAGCTTCAGCCTGGGTGGAATTATTTTTGTCGTGATAGCACCGTCCTTAAGTGTGGTATTAGTGATGCTACAAACCATGTGCGGCGTTGTCCATTTGTCAATGTCATGTTGGCTTCGCGAATCATACCCTTTAGTATTTGGTCCATATCGCAAGGGATCTCGCCTGGGAGCATCGCAATCTCCTTAAACCCGATGATTGATTGTGTCTCCGACTTTGGCCTGCTAAATTCCTTGTTTAGCGCAGCCTAGATTTTTGCAATTCTTGCGTTTGGATGGTCATTGGAATGCTTGATGTACCATGTTAATGTGCAATCTTGCAACACGCTCACCAACGTAGCCTTCTTGATATTTTCATCCACAACGCCCTGTGCTTCCCATATTGCTCTTACCACGAACCAGAATTGGTCCGGATCTTCATTCCCCACTCCTTTGGATACCGGTAGTTTGGTCGCACTTGCTATACTGAACTGTGATGGTGGTGGAGGTGGGGTGGGTGGAGATGGAGGTGAGGAGGGTGAGACGAGCGACAGTGTAGGTGGAGGTGGTAGGCGTGGAATTCGTTGCCTTATCAAACTAACCGCACTTCTCGGAGAGACTTTCACGAGCTCTTCCTCGCTCTCCCGTGAGGGGGAAATTAAGGGATTGGTTTCCAATTCTTCACTACTTCCGCTTCTGTAGATCTTCCCGCTTCGCATAGTCCCAAACATTAATTTATTCGCATAACCCACTTTTCACACAGTAGCATCTTAATCCAAGTGTTAAAAGATTTAATATACTTACCTTGCGGTCCCTTGAGGAAATGTCGCTTCACCTCATTGTAGCTGATGGTCGTGTCTACCGTGAACTCAGTGATAAATCCTCCTATAATTCGGTCAAGCCAATGGTCCACAACTCGCGCGATCTTATCTCCTGATGCTTCTAGTCTGCGCACTAATTCCGAAGTCCACAGAATTATTTTGTCGAGCCTACACCTTCCTTGATTGTCTACTAGCCTCGTGATTCACTCATACAGCTCAAAAGGAAAGGATGCAAAGAAAATTTCATGGATTTCTGTATACAAGTAGCACTCCAACCACTGTTCCTTAGATACTCACAGATTTTGTTTTCCTGCACCGCGAACTCGTGAATTTTCTTGTCCAACCACCCTTAAATTTATTTCTTTGTTGGATTCCAATGGCACGACATCAAACATCACTTATGCAGATCCCAGTCCCAGCAACGGAACCATTTGTTAGCTTGTATGGGCTTGACCCAGGTTCAGAGGTGATTTAACCAAGAAAATCCTAGCACTACTAGCCCATTCGGCAATAGTCCGTAGAGCACAAACTAAGGTCTCACCCGAAGTATTATGGGAGGGTGATAGAACAAGGTTTTCGCACCCTCTGGATGTCTGATGAGCTTCTAGCAGTCTGTGGTTTGACCCTACGTGCACGTCGCTATGCGCACCTATTGGTCCCTCGCAACCTATGATGTTGACTCTGTGCAGCCTTATTCGGGGTGCGATCCATATTATACCCAAGTTCCTTACTATTTAACATGTTATTACCTAATTACTTAACTTATTTGTGTAAGACTAGTGATAATTAATAGTATATCCAGCAATCATATAAGTGAAAGCAATAAACAAAACAATATAAATGTAAAGAAGGCAATATACAAGCAGATGCACAGAAATTGGAATCAACTTCTCTTTATTATTCTTCGTTCAAGATTACAAACTCAACACTGCCCTTCCCACTCAGCTGTAGGGGTCCGCGCACTTAGCTACGGACTCTACTAGGCCTTTGCGCACTTACTGCAGAGCCTCTTCCTACTACTACGAACCAATACACTTAGACTCTTCCTCTATGCTCTATCTTTGCTACTTAGCTTCTTCGCTACTTTTACAACTTAGAGCCTTGCTCTACTTATACCATCCCATGGTCCGCAAACCATGGGTAGGCGACATGACATTACATTACTTTACAATACTTAGGGTGGACAACTCTATGACTCAACCTATACTTCGTGCTCTGCACCCTCAATTCACGAAGTCTTACAATACATTTGACCAAAACTTGGGCTTTGAGCCCCAAAACATGTTGTGGGGGGATTCCATGCCCAACACTAATCCAAGAAAAAAATGTTGACATAGAAATAATGTTGATAAGAAAACCATTTATAAACTCTTTTTTGATAAATTATCAAGCAAAGTATTGAGTTCCAAGTAAACATAATAAAAAAATTAATCAAATCTAACTTACACTTTTTCCATTTATAAATAATGAATTTTATTCATAGAGCATAAATATGTAAATATATGTAAAAATTGAAATAAACCTATTTTGACACATGGCATATACTAGGTGCAAGCATATGAAGACAATGTTTGTGGTACAACACACTACATAATGAAACAATATAGTACAAATTATAAAAGAATCAAAATGCTTATATTTTCACTTTAAACTCACTTTTCATCATGGATTTAATTTATGTATCAATGATGCATTGTTGAAACTTGAACTTATGTATATATGTTATATTTATGTTATTTGCATTATATAGTTAAATAAAAATATAGGAAGTTACAAATCATTACTCAACGAATAAATTTAATAAGGGTGGGAACTAATAGATATATAGTTGTCATATCATTATATTAAATAATTATACAAATATTAGTGGAAATTTTAAGGAAAATTATAGTTTATAGATCAACTCGAGTCTTAAAAAGTTGAATTGAACATCACCCATCTTATGTTATTATGAAGATCGCATTATGTTATTGTAAATGTTATATGTGTGTGTGTGTGTGTGTGTGTGTGTGTGTGTGAGAGAGAGAGAGAGAGAGAGAGATGTTATAACTATATCTATGTTATATATAGTTATATAGTTATGTTACATGTTATATTATGTTATATAATTGTATATAGTTATGTTGTATATATATAATATCTATAGTTTATGTTATACCTTACAACTTTATATATATATATATATATATATATAGATAGAGAGAGAGAGGAGAGGAGGAGAGAGAGGAGAGAGAGTTGTCATATCATTATCTATATATAATATATAGAGAGAGAGAGAGATATTTACATATCATATCTATATATATATATATATATAGATATATTTCAAATGTTACATTAATAGTCATATATATGTTAGTTATGTTATACATAACTTTATGTTTTGTGGGTAGGGAGGTTCAGTTCTAATGTTAGCAAAAATGAGTGGTGATGGAAAAAACCCTGGATAAAGAGGGTGTTAGAGGGAAGGTTGACGTGCTATAGGGTGAGTTGTACACTTGGTGGTAGGCAGCAGTACCTGGGTAGTGCATGAGTTGTACCTGTCAACGTTGAAGGTGGCCTAGGGAATGATGAGGATGGGGATCGGTGATATAGGTTAGGGTAGTCTCAAGGGAGGGTTTACACTTTTTTGTTCATAGTTACTCTCGTGATCCTCCCTCAACTGCATGTGCCAGTTGAAGGAGTTAAACAACAGTTTTTACATTGAATTTTTATCCTACAGTCAGGGAAAGGAGGAATGGTCAACCAATGAGATTGCATGGATTTGTAGCCTGAACCAGAGGATATCCTGTTGGTTTTGGGGTTGGACCTTACACAGTATAATTTAGCGAAAGCCATTTGTCTAGGTAGACTGCTAGTAGGGAAGCAGAGAGGCTCATTGTTTTATTGGTGCCAGGATGGTGGGTTAGGGTTGTCAGAAGATGGCATGCTCTATGATTCAAAGGAGGGGGGTTTGGGTCTTGACAAGGAATTCCATGAGAGTCAGGAGAAAATGATGCTTTCGGGGGGGGGGGGGGGTGTGATAGACGCGATGGAGGAAAACTGAGTAATCTCAAAAAACCCTGTTTATTTTCATGCAATGTGTTTCTTTTCTAGAGGGTTGGAAGACATTGTTATCAACAATAGTTTTAAGGGAATTGAGGGGTAAAATTCTTGCTTGGTAGAAAATTTGGGACAATCAGAAGTTGTTAGGGGAAAGGCTAGATAGTACCCTTGGATGCAAGAACCCCTTGAAGCAGAAGGTAGGAGTGTCCTTCAAATTCCATCCATGAAAACCCCAATCTAGAAGATTTGACAAGAGAAACCTCGCTCCAAGTTTTAAATGCCCATCATGAAGACATAGTCGAAGTATCAGTGGATTTTAGAGGGAAAAAAAGAGGAGGTACTTTTGTGCCCATTCCAAAGGTGTTAGTAAAAGAAGGTAACCGGGGTTTAGCACTCCAATAGGCAAGGGAACAGACCCCAAATCTAGGAGAGGCAAGGCAACCAGTAGTTGTAGGGGGTACCAATAACTAGAATCAGATAGTGGAGATGTGGTTAGGGCCGCTCTGTATAGAAGGTTTTAATGAAAGGGAGGATCAGATGGAGACAGGGGAAGCAGGGAGGAATCGAAACTTAGGGGCGAAGAGGAAGAAAGGGAAGCTAATCAAGAGGAAGGTGGTATGTCAAATCTAGCATTAGAAGTCAACATACAGATCGATAGGGTCATGGAAGTTGCAGAAGTAACATTGGTTGGGAGAGAAAAGGGGAAGAAATACTTGGAAAATTACATATCATAATGGATATCAAAAGCATGGAGAGAGGATTCAGACCAAATTTACAAGTTGAAGTGACCACATTGGCTAGAGTCTAGTTTATGGTTAAATTCCAAAAAGGAAACCTTATAATGGGTTATGAGGCGAAATTGGTGTTTTGGGAGAGCAAAAATCTTGCTCAAAAGGTAGAATCCTATGTTCGATGCTCAGATAGTGTTATAGAAAATTTTGGGCACTTCAACCGCAATCATAAATGTCCATAAACTGAGGGCTCCTAAGTCCCTAAAAGTGTTGCTTCACTACCTAAAGGAACAAGGTGAGCTGATTACATCATCTCCCAGAAGTTCTCCACTGAAAC
>APFE030558340.1:0-16657 GCA_000404065.3 Pinus taeda | reverse complement strand
AACTATCAAGAGAGAAGACACTAATCAAGATCCCAGAAGATGACTCACCTCTTTGTAATCATCTATATATGGATCCCTCATCACAGAGATCCAGAGGCTGGAATTTTGTATCTTATAGAGAAGTGTTGTTGGTTTTTCTGGTGTACATTCATAGTGTTGGGTGATCTAAGCTTTGCTTGAGGTGAAGAAGGGCTTCCTAGCTGGAGGATGATGCTGGGTCAGAGCACATGATTGTAATCCTCTTGCTACTTTTCATCTTAATAAAGCTATTCTTGTTTCCTTCCAATATTCTTGTGTACTTGTTTATATATGCATTTATATGGTTAATACACATCTGATCCTGTATTATTTATGAATTTAGATCCTTGTATCTTGGATAGTAGTATGTTGTTGTGATTCCACAGGTTCTTTTGAAGCTGGGCAGACAAAGAAGAAGCGGCGAAACTCTATTAAGAAGGAGAGAAAATCAAGCACAAGACTCAGGTTGGTTTTCTTGGTTCTCCTCTTGTCTATTTTCATAAAAGAAAACAATAGTAGACTTTGATTGTTTGTTTCTAAGATAGCCAACCATCTTAGTGGGAATAGCAACATCCGAGTGGAAACTATTCCCAAATAACAGATAGAAAATGTGGTTGAGATCTCGATTTGGGTTCGTCTTCTGGGACTCCCTCCGCATTTCTGGACATAGGAGGTGCTTAGATGTATTGGAAATATTTTGGGTTCTTTCCTTGAGGTAGATATGGCCTTTAGGGAAACAAGGGAGAAGAGTCTTGCTTGAAATCCTGGTAATATTAGATCCATGGGAGGGAATGGCTGATGAAATTAATATTCAATACCAAGATCATACATACATCCAGATCATCGATTATGAACAGTTTCCCTTTCACTATCATAGGTGCCATAAATATGGCCATTTAGCTCAAGTCTTCCCCCTAGGGATCAAAAGGTGAATAAGATATAGATGGGAAGTTGGAAATTTTGATCATACTCAAACTGTAGAAGAAAAACTAGTACGAGCTAAGGATTTGGTGACTCAGCAAGAAGGTGAAAAAGTGCCAATAGAATCTCAGTAAGTCTGGGATATACAGATGGAGAATGAGGTTGTGTAGTAGTGGGTTAAGTCTCAGGAGATAATGCATGAAGACATGGAGATGAGGCGTGCTACCATTCTTGAGCCACAGATGGTGGGGACTATCAATTCTCCCCTTCCCTTTGTTCATGAATCCTTTCAATCTTTCCTCAAGTCACTCCCGAGGCCTTGTCCTTCCAAGCTTGTTTCTATTCAAATATGCCTATTGATTATGTGTTTGATGCCCAGGATAGTATCATTACATCAATCCTGGCAATTCAATTGAATCAAAATATGTCAGTTGGCCCATCGACCTTGTACTCTTTTGGGAAACTAGTGAAGAAATCAAATTATAACGTTCTCTCTCAAGACAAGAAAGATATACCTAAGGGAGCAGTGGGAGGTTTGGGAGTCCTTCAAAACCTAGTTGCAAAATTAAAGTCCAAAGGGAGTAAATCAAACCTTTCTAAGGCTCAACAAAGAGAAATAATTCACATAGCATATGGGAAACAATTGTCCTTTCAAGGGGTGCTTAGAGAAGCGCAGACCCCAACAGAAGTGATCAAATGATTGTGAAATCATTCATTTGTCAAGGGTTTACCAGTACCTCTAAAAAACATGCACTAGAAAATGTGTTCCTCAATTACTGTCCTAATGTAACTGTGCTCCAATAAACATTGGGAGTAGGAGATGAAGTGAAACTTTCCCTAAATAGAATGTTACCGGGATGGACTTTTCTGACTGTGGATACTAAAGGAAGATCTGGGGGTTTGGATCTAGGAGTAAAAGATAGTAGTGTGAAGTTACTAAACTCTTGGGGGTTGGAATCAATGGTGGGGGTTGAAGCCTTTTCACAAGAGTTATGCTATGACTTGTTACTTTTAAATATATATGGGCCATGCCAGGATAGGGTTTTATTCTAGAACAACTTGTTCTCTAAATCATTTATGAATATCTCGAACCTAGTGGTGGGGGGATCTAAACTTTTAATTAGGGTTGTCGGAGACCTGGGGTCCTACATCCCAAGCATACCCCTTGGTTGATTAAGTTCTGAACAAGATCAATTTAGGCAAGCTCATTGATATAAACATGCTAAAATCCAGACCTACTTGGAGGAATAGAAGAGTGGGGGAGGCCAGGATAGCTAAGAGATTGGACCGCTTTCTACTAAAAGTGGAAATGGCTTCTAGGATTCCTTGCTTCAGATATTGGGTGGGTGTAGGATAGGATTCGTATCATCTGTCTATCTTACTGGAAATTAAAGGACCTAATCAAAAGTTGAGGTCTCCCTTCAAATTCAATCCAGCTTGGCTCAAAGTTACCTCATACAACAATATAGTAAAATCTACATGGAGATCGTTATTTGGTGAATAGGGGTATTTAGCCAATTCTTTTATGGAAAATTTAAAGAAAATGATGAAGAAAATGATAGAATTGACAAAAGCCAAAAAGATTAGGGAGGAATATTATTAAGTAGGATAGGGGAGGAACTAGACCTCTTGGAAAGCCTAGAAATGGATGGATATGATATGGAATAAAACATGTAGAATATTAAACAATTGGAGAGTGAAAGAAGAAAATCCTAAATGATATAGAAGAAAATGGAGACTAAAAAGCAGAGCTATTTGGTTAGCAGCAGGGGATGAAAAATTGATTTTTTTTTTCAAAATTACACTAAAGGACGGAAAAACACAAACACTATTAGGGGGTTGAAACACAAAAAGGGGGGCATAGAAAATAATTTTGATGACCTAGCCTCAATGGGAAGGAACCACTATAAAAATTTATTCAAAGCTCCTGATGTGGTCTCGATTGCAGAGGTGATCCAGGTTGCCCAACTTTTTCCTCGATATGTGGAGGAGGAAAATGATTTGCTTATGATGCCTTGTGTCAAAAGGAAAGGTGGGAGGGGTTTTAAAAAGTATGCAAAGAGAAAAGAACCCAGGCCCAGATGGGTGGACATTGGAATTTTTCCAACACTTCATTGACCTACTTGGGGATGAACTTACAGGAGTGGTGGAAGAAGCTCATGAAAATGGAGTGGTTTATGAACCTTTCATATCTACTTTTCTGACCTTAATTACTAAAATTGAGGACCTCTCATATTTTGAGGAATTTAGGCCTATCTCTCTTTGCAACTGCATTTATAAAACTATAGCCAAAGTTATTGCAGTCCATCTAAAACCTATCCTATCAGACAACACATCTAAGGAACAATTTGGGTTTCTATATAGAAGGCAGATTCATGAAGTAATCAAGGTGGATCAGGAGACACTACACAGTATCAAGAGGAGTAGGGAAAAAGGAGTGAGTGTAAAAATTGACCTATCTAAATCATATGACAAAATCAACTAGCTCTATATTCATATTCTAATGACCCACCTGGGGTTCAATATTGATTTTATTAACTGGTTTATGGATGCATTTCAAATGTCAGATTTGTTGTCCTAGTCAAAGGGGAATATTCTCCTTTCTTTCATAGCCAAAGAGGACTGAGACAGGGATGCCCAATGTCTCTGGTCCTTTTCTTAGTTAGTTGATATTGGCTAGGAAGGGAAGAGGAGACCTAAAAGGTATTGAAGTTGCTGTAAATTTGTATATCACTCATTTTTTGTTTGTTGATGATATATTTTTATTCAGTGATGGAAGCATAAGTAATATTAATCATATAAATAAGCACTCAATTTATTCTTAGTAGCAATAGGAATGTCTATAAATCCTCAAAAAACATCCTTGATTGTGGAAGGTCTCTCAGGGACTGAAATTACCAGGATTACCTCACCCTCCAATTTGAAGCTAATCCAATGAAGGATAGTTTCAAGTACTTGAGTTTCCATTTAAAACCAAACTCTTATAGGAAACAATACTGGTACTAGCTCCTGGCAAAGATTGAAAACTGTATAAAACATTGGAGCTATAAATGGTTGTCAAGAGAAAGAAGATTGGTTTTGATCAAATTGATCCTTATTGCAATTCTTGTATACTAGATTGCAATGACTTATGTTCCAAAAGTTATACTCTCACGAATCAAGAAAGTGTGCAGTTGATTTTTGTGGGTTGGAACAAAGGAGGATTCCATGTTTCCATGGGTAGCCTGGTACAAAGTTGCTATACCAAAGGATTGGGGTGGGTGGGGCATAAAATACTTATCAACTTTCGCATCCTCTCTAGTAGCAAAATCGGGGTGGAGTCTAATAACAATGCAAAATCTATGGACAAAAAATATCAAAAGAAAATACATAGACCCGATCACCATGGATGATAGGCTATGAAGCCCAGAAAAGAAGACTTCCCATGCTTCAGTGGTATGGAAGGAAACATTGGACACTTTCAGTATCATAGAAGATGGATTTGCCGGACACTTTGGCAATGGGGAGAAGCTTAGAATAGGAATAAACCCATGGGTGGGATGCAATGAGGGTTATGCCCTCTCAAGGGAGGTTATAAACTGCTTACATTCCCAGGGCATGTATTTTCTACATCAAATTGTAAGGGGATATTTGTCATCGATATGGCATCATGGATGCAAATTAGTGGAGGATGTGTAGATGGAGTCCCAATGAGAAGAGGAATTGCAAAATTATATAAGGGAACTCCAAAGAACAAATGTAAGATTAAGGGATCGGTAAGATTTGGTTGTATGGGTACATGCTCCTATAGGAAAATACTCTCCAAAGTTTGGCTACAACTACCTAATGGTTAAAAGGGCATGAGGAGCACAGGAATGGTGGTGGAAACCACTCTGGAAACTAAAAATTCCTACAATATCAAGACCTTTTTTTTGTTGTATGCTAAAATAAAAATCCCTACATGGGACAATATTCACAAGAGAAACAAACTTGTTCTAGGATGGTGCACTCTATGCAAAAGGAAGAATCAACCCAACAACTTTTTCTAAAATGTCCTTTTAGTATTAAGATATGGGAAGAAACAGGGAGACTTTTGGGAAAACCCCAAATATGGAATGGGGAAAATATAAGTGACACCTGACATAGATGGTGGAAGAACATACTAGAGGAAAATATGAAAAATATCCCTTTGATAATCTCGTAGGGCATATGGTTGGCCCAAAACAGAAGCATTTTTCAAGATATGGTCCCTTCTCATACTCCTATTGTTATAGAAAGTGCCTCGATTTATGTTTTTTTTCCTTCACCAAACCCTACTAAGACACCTAAAATTTTAAGAGAATAACATATCAAAGGAGATATTCCATGGGCTTATTTGATGGTGCATCTAATCCACAGGTAAAATGTGCCTCTGGTCTAGTCATTTATAAAAACAATCAAAAAGTCCAAAAGCTTCGGTGGGACATGGCTTAGGATCAAATAATTTTTTTCAACTACAATCTTTGAAACTCTTACTTTGTTGGCTTATACACATGAGGATATGATCAATACATTTTTTGGAGATTCACAGAATGTTATAAAATGGTTTAATGGAGAACAAATATGTCAAAATTATATTTTGATTCCATTACTTGAAGAAATTTTACATTTGAAACAGCGTTTTGACTACATAATTGTCTATCATATTTATAGGGAACGGAACACTTAAGAAGACTTCCTTTCTAAGGAGGGTTTGCAACATGATATGGGCTCCTAGTGCATAAAATTTTTTGATAAAGATAGGATCTGCGTTTCGGATAAACAACCTTTTATCTTTTGATAGATTGGGAAGTTCATCGAAGCTCATCAAAGAGGTTTTGCTTGTTTCAGTTATGTTAATTTTTTTTTTTGATACTATTGGTTTACAGATGTAGAAAACTTTTCATGATGTTTACTTGATGTACCTTGTTGTAATTTTGAACAATGTCAAGTTAGAAAAGGGTCGTTTTCCTCATTAATGGGGAGGCACGAGATCTGGTTCTGGCTCTTTTTGATTTTTCGGATTTGAGTAGTTTCTAAAAAATCCTACGATTATAACAAAGATGGTTTACTATATGTTTTTTGTTGGATATACAATATTTTGAATGCTTAATTGCATCTACAAATGTAACTTTTTATTGCCTTAATAGAAAGTTCGATTTTTTCCTTGGAAAAAAACCTCTATGTTTTGTTATTTATATATATGTTTGGTTAATAAAATTTAATTAAATAAATACCCCAGATCCGGGTGATTTACTAGTACTGACACCTCATCCTCATGTGTGCCCTGCGTCAGGCCGCCGGATCGGCACCTAGATAGACACTGCAGCGATTAAATAAATTCGGTTCTCGATGAAGGTTATTCAATGTAATTTGTTAGTTTACTGTGCGGAGGTCTCTTCGGGCATTTATGCTGATCAGTCGATCGCAGGTGCATTAATGCCTCTCTGCGGCTCAACCTTGCAGCCCTCCAGCGATATAATGGCGTTCTCTCCGCCCAATTGCAGACATTCCCTGCAACATTCCCTCCGTCAGCTTGATCTCCGGTTTGTTCAGCCAGAGGTCGATCCCTCCACATCTGTCCCTCCCTGGTCACCCTCTGTCATTCAGCAGAGCGCCCGCAGCAAGACTTCTGGGGAAGCTATGACTCGAATCCGAGGTGTGCCTCGTAGAGGAAGCTCCTCAGCCTCCAGAGGGCGCACCCGTCCATCTCCTTCTTTGCTTATAATTCCCATTTCCTCTGCCTCCCCGTCTTCGCCTCCTCCCACCCCCTCCAGGCCTGCGCCCAACTCCTCATTCCAGAATTCACGCTTTACATTTCGGAGCCGTCTCAATCAGCCCATTATTACCTTCACCACTACTATCATGGTTTCAGAAGAGGCAGAAATGCCTGTTGAGCCCATTAGTTCTTCCACTACCTCGTCCCCTGAGGAAAGCCTTTCTCATGATGCTGAGACCAATCCAAATCTAACAGCCATGCACATGCAGGAAGATTCTCCGAAAAATGCTGAGGTTTTTAGCACTCCAATCGTGGAAGAAGACGAGGTAGTGGCGTGTGGTCTTGTTCAGCACAACTTTGGCATCCTGCACCTAATCAATCAGTCCGAGGAAGGCGCAATTAATGAAGACGAGGCTTCATGGCCAGCAACTCCGGAAATGCAGACAGCCAAGCGCTCCAACCCACAGACCTCGGGCGAGTAAGCTTCTCTTTAGTTGGGTCGTTGTTTCTGCTCAGTTTTTTGGCACTTTTCTCCTCTCATCCGCTGACTTTTTTATCCTTCTCGGATATGTTTAATGTAACGCTGAGGCCTACCTCAGCCCATGTTTGTTTTTGCTGGGACACAAGGTTATCACCCGCTCTCGTGACTAGTCAGAAATTTCTTGTGGTTGGCTTCCTCTGCTTGGCATCTCTTGCAAGCAAGAAGTATTTTTGTAATGATTTCACTCTCTCTGCTGACCTGAGCAAACTTCTCTCTCACAGGCACAAATGTCTCTCTCTGATCAATAGTCTTTTTGCTAAGGGCCGGGAAACAGGCCCTCTGAGGCGTAGACCTCATTGTAAATATTTTTACCTTTTATTTTAATAAAATTAGCACTTATTCAATTAATAATAAATAATTAATAATTAAATAAATAAATAATAAGCATTTGGAATTTTACTGTTAATATTTTTTTAATTAAATATTTTTTAACAATTACTAAATTTATTTTTAAAACTATTTAAAATAAAAGTTTTTACCATAGAGAATTTTTAAATAAACTTTGCCATTGTAGATATTATACAATGAAAAAAAAAAATGTAAAACCTAAATTATAGTTTTTTTTTTTTTTCAAGGGTTTTCTTGGTAGTTTACTAAGTTGTTTTTGGTCTTCAAGGGTTTTTTTGGTGGTTTTCTAGGTTTTTTTTTAGTTTTCAAGGGTTTTCTTAGTGGTTTTTTGTGGTTTTCATGGTGGTTGTGATTTTTTTTCTAGTTTTTGTATGGTAGTTTTTTTCAAATTAATTAATTTTATTTTGAAAAAATAACTTAAAGAAAAGAGACAAAAATGACAAAAAACCTACCTCAACTTGAGCCTATGAGTCATTGGCACGGTTGATGGATAGATATATTGAGTTCCTCCATCTCGGTCAAGCTTGAAATCTTATGTCAAACTCCTTTTCCTCTCACGGTTTGAGTAGAATGACTTGCGTAGGTCACGATAGAGGGTTTTTAATAAGAAATAATGCTTGATCGAGCCATAACTCTCGATCAAGCCAACTTAGGTTAGAAAAAGGCTCAATCGAAGGTTTATTTAAATGCTCAATTGAGCTATGTTTAAGCACCTACATTCTTGCAGAGACTTTACATTCTTTCAACTTAAATGAAGTTGAATCCATTAAAGCCTTTGATAAGGAGGGTTTATTTAGTGCACACTTAGAAACTATTGGGTATGGGAACTTTTTTCCATAAGTTAGATAGCAAGGAAATTCAGAATGCATCAAAAAAAATCAAGGGCTAGTAAAAAAATCAAGCATCAGTAATTTTGTAGAGAAATTTGTACCTTCCATAGTTGATACTAGTACAATTTCATCCTCAAGTCAAAAAAAGAGAAAATATATTGCAAGTACGAAACTAGTTCACCGTGGGCTATCAAGTAGCAGAAATGACAAAGAGCCTCTTCAAAGATTCACTCCAGAAGGAGTGTATACAACCAAATTAGGAAAATTCATAAGTCTTGTCAAACAAGAAGTGTTTAAGAAATTATAGACGTGGAATTTGATAGTTTTTTCCATTTGATTGGGTTAGTTCTTGTTTGGAAAAAAATATGAAATCAATGCAGTAAATTGTTGAAGAAGTTACTACTTTCAATGATCATCATATCACATTGTAAAATGCAATCTATGACAAGGGTAGTAAAAAATTGAAGATTTAAAAAGTAAAGGTTCATAACAAAAATGTTATTGATCAAGCAAAAAATCCTGTTGATCTATCTGGGGTGGAACTACGCGACTCAAGCTACCAGTGACGTACTTCCACAGTCTATTAGCCAAAAAGAAGCAGAAAACTTGAGACTAAAAACAAGAATAAAAGAGTTAGAAGATTCTCTAAATTAGGCTTTTTGTTGATGACTCCATTGGAAATACAAACATTGCCATTGGAAATTTCTACCCTCAACACATCACATAGATTTGATAAACCTGTAAATCTCCTTAATGTGGTGAAAACATATATTATCAGTAATATATGTGAAAGATTGCAAATTATTGAACATGCATGACAAGCAACTTTCGATTTCCAATATTTAATACAAAGAAATAATTCATTTGTCAATTGCATTGAACATGATCTCACAGAAGACGGGTATTTCGTGAACAATGATTTACGTGCTTTTGGCGAGAAGTTTGATTTAATTTTTGATATAGAGAAGAAAAGGAAGGAATTGTCAAATGATAATCAGATGAAGCAAATCAAAGTTGCATGGTCTCATAGAATTAGAAGGTTAGAGAATATTAATTTTTAATGTGGAAACAAAGGAAATTGAAGAGTTGATATCTATGCCAAGGTCGTACAAATTGTGTAGGATCCAAATGGTCCATGCATCACATGTGACTTTGAATTAATTTTGAGAGACACATTGATGGTTGAATTGGACAAGCTAAGACAATCAAAGGCAACCGAATTCAATAATATAGTTTATTTTAGTACAAAGGAAATTAGCAAATGGCTAATTACTTTTGTTAATGTTAATGAACAAAACTTTGTTTTAGTTATGCAGTTGCAAGAAAAAGTTAGGGAAATTGAGAAGGATATATTCAATCAACGTGTCTAATAGGAATTTATAGTCACTCCCGTGAAAGATTACATCCAAGCCAAGGTAAAGAAATTCCTTGAACAAATAGAAAATCTAAAAAATAGTTAACAATTATGTTATGTTGTGTTATATTCTTTCCATGACTAGCCCCAGTAGTTAAACTAGGCGGTTAGAGGGGGGCACAGAGCCCACCGTTCATTGTGTTGATGCGCGGTGGGGGTGGTCACAGGGGGGCTGGCATCCCCCCTATCTAGGGGTTTGAGGGGGGCGATAGCCCCCCTCTACGGGATCTACGACAGTGCTCCGGGGAAATTTTTTTTGGACCCTATATTATTGTGGGCGGACTTACTATCTTTTTTGTGCGATGGATTCGCACATGGTTTTGGAGCGATGGTTTCGTCATGGTATTTTGTAATCCCATCAATGGACTAAGTTTTGTTTAATCCCAGGGTTAATGGTGGGTATGGATGCTTCGAACATGTTTATATATATATATATATATATGATATATTTATATATATTATATATATAGTATGTATGTTTGTATGTATGTATGTATGTATGTATGTATGTATGTATGTATGTTGTATGTATTATGTATGTATGTTATGTCTGTATTGTAACATTGAAAGGAACTATGCAAATCAATCTAGTAGTCCCAGTTTTTGGATCCAGGGGAAAATCTTTGTGTATATTGTTTTATGTGTTATGCTCTCGCCTTTGTTTATTTTTTGTTTTTAGAATTTGTATGCATGTAATTTTTGTACAGGGTTAAAACCTACAAATTAAACAATAAAGATTTATGCTTACATATTGTGAGTGTTCTCAAATCTTGGAACATTCATTTTCATGTTTACTAATGATTAATATTTTAGGTTTATTAGATATGTTATCGTGAACTAAGCCAATTTCTGGATGCAGTTTCTTGTTATTCTTTGCAAGTACCTTTTTCATATTGTAGTTCACGGGAGCCCAATCTCAATCTCTATTGAGACAAATGCATCTAATTTTTTGGTTAAGTATAAAGATTCCCTCAGCATCAATATATTTTGAAGTGGTTTAATATCCAAAATGTAAATTCAATTACATAACACCTTCCATTTGCATATGCCTTCCTTTTTCCAAATATATTTGTTTCGTAATTAAATTAACATTTATTATATGTATTTAATTGATTATACACAGTTCATGTTATTTTCCAAAATGCAAGTGCAGAAAGTTAAAGAGGAAAAAATGTGAGATGGCCACAATGAATAAGTTATTGAGCTCAAATATCAGAAAAGTCTCATTATGGATATAAGCTACCTCTGGAATTAAAAAATATTGATCACATTAAATCAAGAACTGCAAATACTATCACTCAATTCTAGTTGCACTTATGATTACTTTGTTCTAATTGTGAGTTTGTTTACAAATGTTGTAAAGGTTCTCAAGAAATGTTTTGCATAAGATCTTGTATAGGCCTAAATTTTGTGGCATTAATCAAAGACATTAATTGAACACAATTTTGAGCTTTTATACTATATTCAATGTTCTGTAATTGAATTCTCTATTTTTGTCAAAAAAAACATTGATTGAAGACAAGTTTTGGAGCATATTCTTTGCATTTTTATATTATATATAATGTTGTGTAATTGATGACGACGAAAATGAACATACAACTATAAATTTGGATCTGATATATTTGTTCCATTTGTAATATTTATTTTAATCTTAGCTGTGATGATTGGTATTTTAATCTGGATATAGTTCTCATTATTACAATTGTATTTGTTATTGTTCAATACTTTTCAACCACAAATACTCATTACTTTATCCCAATTCTGAGACTATTTAGCAATTTTGTGGACAATTTCAAGACAATGTTTTGCATAAGTTGTCAACAATATACTTTCAGCTTTTATGTTATATCTAATGCTTTTTTGTTGATTAGAATGAAAACGAATGTTCAATAACATTTTTGGTTGTCATAAATGAGTTACACCTTTGATGTTTATTTTAATCATAGCTATCATAATTGGCATTTGAATTTGGGCACAATTTTTGTTATTGTCGTATTTTGTTATTGTTAAAGACTTTTCAAGCACAAACAATGATCACTCTATTCTAATTCTGAATTTGTTTACCAATTTTTTGAAATGCTTTGAAATGATGTTTTTTCAAAAAAATACGAGGATATGCTTTGTGCTTTTACCTATATACATTTTTTACTTTGGCACGGACTTTATTCTGTAACATGACTTGCTTTGGCATAGTAATTGGATGAGCACATTCTTATCTATCTCATAGTTTTCCTTTCACTATACATACTTACTTTTGCATGTTCATACATATTTCCATCCTTTTAGACTTCTTCGGTGCAACTATTTTCCACAAAAAAATTGTTCTGAATATGCACAAGTTTTCCATTTCCGTACACATTATTCCCTTCGCATATTTGTTGCACACATTATGATCTCGTACAACACTATTAAGAAACTCAATAATGGCTAACCAAACTTACATTTTTTCCCTTTGCAAATGCAATATGTGTAGTTAGCATATTTTCTTTAGATTTGCACATATCTTTTATTTGACAGACTTTATTTCAGATATGTCTTGGTTTCGTACATTTCTTATTTAACAAATCACTCAATTCACAAATGGCTGTAATAATAATTTTATATTTTAACTAGCAGCAGACTCTAGGCAGTAAAGACAATAATCAAATATATTTGTGTAAAATATTTACTTGAATTGCAAAAAAAACATTGTGCAGGCATCTTTTTGCATATATCCCTTACGTTTACCAATGTTACTACTAGTAAGGTTGTTTTGAGTAGAAGCACTTTCAACATAGATCAATAGACATTAGCAAATGAGAAATATTATCATTCTTCATTTTGTTTATATGTAAATGGCATTGGAAATATAAATATAATTATCGGTAAATATTTTCGATTCCATACACTTTTTGCATTGATCTATATGTCATCTTTATTTATTTTTTCCATATGAGTAGTTAGAAAAATAGGGAAACATATAATGTAAAGAAATTTTTAGTATTTTTATTATTTAAATCTTGTAGTTATATATTTTAATCTTGTAAAATTCAAGAAATGTTATATATTTAAATCCTTTGTTTTTAATTGAATTAATTGTGTTGTATGGAGTATGGAAATGGAGAGGAATCTTTCGTCATGCTTATTCCATACTCCATACAACAAAACCTTCTTCCTCAATTCTGCATTCCGCAGAATGAAAATCTAAAGTACTATGTTATACATTAACACTACAGAATGTAAATCTAAAGTACTATGTTATACATTAACACTACAGAAAAATTTATTCAATGGGTATTTGTTCAGACCAAACGAATTACCTTTTTAAGATGAAAGTTCAAGTGTTATTAGTGTGTGAAATGATGAATGTGTATAAAATGATTATGTGAGATAGAATCTTTACGTCATGCTTTTCGCATATTCACACACATTTCTCCACCACGTCATTGTTCATTTTGTTTATATGTAAATGGAATTGGAAATATAATACAATTATCGGTAGAAATTTTTTATCCCATACACTTACTACATTGGTCAATATGTCATCTTTCTTTTTCCATGTTTTTATATGAGTAATTAAAATAATATATAAAGAAGCTAACCTCCAATTACCTTCTGCATAAGTGGATTTGAAAATGATTCTAATTTATGTAACTATGTAGGGAAATCCATAATTAATTTTTTAATATTGGTTATTAAATCGTCTGTACTGCACTCAGTATATGTTAATGCAGGTTCCCTCATTAGTCAATAAAAAATCCAATGAAAATAGATAATCTAGGGAAATTTTATTATTTTGATTATCGAAATATTGTAGTTACATGTTTTAATCTTTTAAAATTTGGGAAATTTTAAATATTTAAATCTTTTGTTTTTAATTGAGTTAATTTCTTTATACGGAGTGTGGAAATGTAGAGGAAGCACTCATTATGCATGTTTTGTACTCCACATAATGAAAGCTTCTTCCTCACCTCCATATTCCGCACAATGAAAATGTAACACTAATTATTGCTAGATACATCGAACTTCAATATGAGCTAAAAGTACTATGTTACATAGCAAAATAATGATCCAATGGTCATGTGTTCACACCAAACAAATTAATGTTTTAACGTGAATGTTAAAGTGTTTAATGTGTGAAATAATAAATGTACAGAAAAGGATTATGTGTGAGAGAACCTTTACATCGTGCTTTTTGCATTTTCACACATTTCCCCATCGCACAAATCGATGTTGTCTAACATTTATTCTACACTTTTCAATTGCATATCACTCTATCTTGGGTTAGTAATCTATAATCCATTTGGTTCTTTTGACAAACTATAATCAGTGGTATGACAACAATCTGATTTTTCTTTCTCTTTATGTGCATGTTTGCAAGGCATTAATTTTGACGATTGTTTTGACACATGTGAAATTTCACATAGACTTAATCAATATTTGGTGGTACACATTAATGTCTATTAAAAAATTGATTGAGGCTTACTTCTACGACTAGAAAAAGTTATATTGTCCCTAAATCTAAATATACTTCTTAAATGTGTATAGACATAAAACAATGGATGTGATAGTGCAAGTAATACTTAATTGACATGTAATCAGGACATTGTTCAAGTGCTTAATATCATTTAATCTAACGCATTGTGTAATGATTAGTAATTTTAAACAAAGAAAAAAAAATGTGCAAACCACTTTGCACTCAGCATTAAAAATTAAATGTAAATCATTTTTGCATTTTCCTGGCTAATCGACGCGTAATCAAGCCATTATGCACTCTGCGGTGAATCTCTATCAAAGTAAATTGCAAGAATGGGAGGTAATGCCACGTAGAAAACACCAGCACAACCATCAAGTCATTATGTATTAGAGCTAGATGATCGCATCTGTGCACAATATTTTTGTGTGGTTGTATTGAAAGCCTGTAGAACAACTATCATAATGAAAATGAATTCATATTTATTTTAGTTCATAAATTTTTTCCACTTAGTACACATATATTGACGATATTAAAGCAGCAGAAATTTCACAGTAAAGAAATGAGATGGTTTTGCAATTTTGAGATTTATTTCCACTACTTCCCATAGATTCCCGCTTTGGTATTTTCAATTGTTGTTTATTTAAAGTGTTCTTCGTAACATATCTCACATGAAAAATAGTAACAGTTACTGATTACATAGTATATCAATAAATCTATAATTAAATGACATTGAGAACGTTAAATGGCTAACAAAGGAACGAAAAAAATTATTTAGGTAGTATGTGAATCTGGCAACGAAGGAGAAGAATACTGATAAGATTTGCAATAGCAAATTGACAAATGTGGAGTTTGTTCCAAAAGTATTTGATTTCAGACAAATAAACGAATGCATTAAACATAAATCTATTGGCATAAATTTTTAATTCATGGTCGGTAGCATTAGTTGGGGAATAATTTTGTGAGAAATCATGAATGCAGAAGACAGTTGTCGTTTTTAACAATTGCAATCTTTGCTTTTGTATATTGTGAGTATTTGTATTCGATATACATATAAACCAAAATTTTCATTGCAGAAACTTTAATAAGCAAAAACAGCTAAGTAATTGATTAATATGTAATGTCGTGTAAAAGAGAGGTATGCGGAAGAAATATGTAAAGGGAATGTATACGAAAATATATAATATATTGAAATAGAGTTTTTATTCCTTGCTCGGTGCAACCAGCTGGAACGTGTTGTGACAATTAGATTTGTACCGTAGTCTTCAAAACTATGTGTCATGTTATTCATAAATCAAATTTGGTTCAACCTTTTTCATACTATGATATCAAATAAAATGAATCGACATCATCATAGTGGTGGGGA
This sequence comes from Pinus taeda, assembly GCA_000404065.3. NCBI lineage: Eukaryota > Viridiplantae > Streptophyta > Pinopsida > Pinales > Pinaceae > Pinus > Pinus taeda. Next base: position 1,050 of record APFE030558340.1, on the reverse strand, counting down.
TCAGCTCAACCACAAATTCAATTCATGGTAGAGTTAGTTGAGCATGTTTGTGCATAATATTTATTTGTGATTGTCCTTGCATAATTTTCTATTACAATTATTATTGACATTCTATAAGCTAATTGTCATAATCATAAATAATTCATAATTATTTTATATCATAAATTTATGTCTCTTATGACACATATATCAATGATATTAAAGTAAGAGAAAAATGTTAAGTAACGGAAAAGACGATTTTGGAATTTCGAGATTTATTTCCTTTACTTCTCAAACATTTTGGATTTGATATCTTCAATTGTTTCTTATTGAGAGTGGAGTATGTACCAATTTTCACATGAGAAATAGTAACAGCTAGTGATTGTAACTGTAGCGAGAATTGCAAAGTTAAATGGGATTGAGAGAGAAAATGGGTAGTAGAGAAAGGAAAGAGGTTATTGCACTCATGTGATTAAATAATTTTCTCATGTAAATGATAGCTTTCATTGGTCATTTGCGTATGAATGGTATGTGAATCTGTCAACATAAAATAAAATAAGCAAAGATATTTGTATTAGCAGATTGATGAATGTTGTAGAAAATAAGTGGTTAAAATAGTCTAAAGTAAATAGTTCCTTGAACCTCAACTTCTCAGGTTCCTTCCCATTTTTTTTTCTAAATATTTCTTTGTTTACACTATCATCTAAGGATTTCTATTTACTTTTCCACGCTTAATGGGCATAAGAACTGCAACGAATGTCCCAAAATCCATTCTCTATTTGTTTTATTACTAATGCAAAATAGATTATATATTTGAATAAGATAATCTGACTTTCAATGAATTTGCTTTAGAGTCAGTCAATTTCCCTAGCAATGATCCAGGTGGATGTTGGTGGCCACCCAACTATCCCATTTGGACCCCCACAATTGTCTCTTTCAGCATTTTCAGTTTCCTTAATTGTAGCACAACTTACTATTTTTAGCAGTTTTTCGGGTCCTGAACTTCCGGAGCCGTTTTGAGGCCCTAAACGACGTTTTTTGGGGAATCCGGGGGCAACATGGGTCCAGGAA
>APFE030558338.1:0-16405 GCA_000404065.3 Pinus taeda | reverse complement strand
AGAAAGACATCCTTCCAACCAAACATAAACCAAAACCCTTACTTCATAGCTAGCCTAAAAATCTCCACAGAATAGAAACAAACCTTAAGGGGAGAGCCCTCTCTGATTACAGTTGGGCTAGAAGCTGTAATCCAAAGATTGGTTAATGGTTACCCCGACCGTATTCCCTTGGGAGTCAAAGGGAACAACCTGGGGGTTAACAAGTACTTCTAAACATAGCAGTTTGGCCAATGAGCATTTGGCAACCTTGGGTTAGAGGTGAAACTGCTAAAAATAACATTTTCTAAAAATAGCATTTCTGGGTCCCTTCCTATTTTTAGCAGTTCCTGGTCTAACTATAGGAAGTAAAAACGAATTTGATCTTACCAGTAGTTTAAAATATTAATTAATTAATCTCCATGAGTTAATTAGTTAAGGAAAAGAAAACTTGAAGTCTTTGTGAGAACATGCAATTATTTCTCCATGTATTGGGGAATGTGTCCTTGTTTTGCTCCACTGATTGAGGAATTAATAATGAGTTCTATATTGAGAGGATCAGTTGACTTAGTTTAACTTAGTCAAGTTCAGTTAGATTAATTTAACAAGTTGTTAAATTAATGAGATATAGTTTATTGATGCTTGCATGCATGTGACAACTATTATTTTCAGATAACTATGTATTCACTCATGGATAACTGATGCATGTCAGTTCAGACAAAAACCCATTTGAGATCAAAGAAGGGACAGTGTACTATCAGTTTGATGAATATTTTTACTATAAATTAAGCTCATCCATGATGAGGATTTATCTCCTTCATGTTTGTGCAATTAGATAAGAGGTTAGTCAGTGTGTGAAGACGCCAATTCACACAGGTGGCAGCACTGGACCCCAAGGAATTTGCACAAGGAAATAGGAGACTTGGAGGACAAAGGAGAAGGTTTGTGAGAAGACTTTGACTGTCTATGAGCAACAGAGGGATTGCAGAGAGAGCAGGATAGGTTGTGAGTTGATTCTTTCTATAATCTAGACTATATTTCCACTTGTATGATAATACAGAGTTGGGGTTTTACACTGAGGATTTCCCCGGGTAAATTCTTCTGTGTTATGTGTGATTGATTCCTTCTTATCAATTATATGTGTTCTTATTGATGTTGCTCACGTTCGATTAAGCTTCCACTAAATTTTTTGTAGAAGTAGATCAAGTGTTTTACTTTAGTACATTGCATTACCAGGTGATCTACAGGTGATAAATTTTTACATGGTATCAGAGCTAGCTGATTTGTAGAAAAAGTTCTACATGGTATCAAAGCTAGCTGATTTGTAGAATGATTCTACAAAATTATACATATAAGCTTTTCCCAAATAACAATAAAAATATGTGTTATTTTCATGCATCCAAATCAAATTTATCCAAAAGGACCCAACCCCTCAACCAATATCATGTGAACATATGTTACCTTTCATGAAAATACATTTTCTTCTTGAACATACAAATAGACTTTATCCTATTATAAATAATTATTTTCAAGAAGCCAAATGCTATATGCATGAAATACATATTTTTTTATTTCCAAAGGGTAAAACATATTAGTTAGTATTCCTATGCATACAATTATATAAACTTTATTCAAAGAACCTATCCCCTCAATTATTACTTTTGGTGCACACAAATATGTAAAAAGGAAACTAACACAATGGTTATTATTCCTATTCATGAAAATGCATATATTTTATTTTTTTTCCAAAAGAGTCTTTCACAAATAAAGCTTGACACCATCTTGTATGCAAACACACAGTCTTTCTAGATGAAGGTTAACAAATAATCTTATTTGAAAATTCATAATCTTTCCAAATGAAAGCTAACATATAATATATTATTCTTGTATATGCATAACACCCTTTAAAAGAAACAGTGTAAATGGATATTCCTTTTTAAAAGCAAACTATTACCTTAGTTGGTGTATACAATATACACCCTTCTAGCACAATAGCTTTTATTAAATTGCACAATATTAACCATTATTTTTTGCATGTAACATCCATGTTTCTTTTCCAAGAAACTAAATCATTAATTAATTCATTCTCATGTATTAAAAAATAATCAAAAGAAATGGACATAATAGCTATTACTCTTGCATGTAGACATAACCCTTTCCAAAGGAAACTAACATAATATATTTTCAATTATGCATGAAATCCCAATTAGTTATTTTTTTTACGCATGAAAACTACATTTCCTCCCAAAAAATCTATCTCAAAAGTTTTACTTTCCATGCATGTAAAGTGCATTTCTTTCCAAGAAATCTATTTCAGTCAACTATTATTTGCATTCATGCAACACATTTTTGTTTTCAAGGAGGAAATTAACACAACAATTAATGTCTCTATGCATAAAGAATCTTATTCCTTTTTTCAAAATATCTATTATTATTTTGCGCATAAATAGATTTAACACAATGAACTAATCTTTTGTGTATGTAAATACACATTTCTTTTTCTAGGGATCTAGGAAAATAGTTATTATTTGGTTGCGCAAGGTTCCCATTTAACATTTTTCAAGTAAAACAATTTCGATAATTTAGTTATTATGCACACAAAATCCATAAATACATTCCCATAATTTCATAACAAATCCTTTTAAGAAAATAATTATATTTAACCTATGCTCATGCACACAAGAAACGTGGATTTTTTTTCTAATAATATATTTTTTTAAAGACTTAGAACATTTAAACACGTTTATTTTTTCTTGAACTTATGTAATAATTATTATTTATATGCAAAAATTCCTTTCCAAGAATTTAGTATAATAGTTATTAGTCATGTAGGTATATTTCTTTCATGTAAGAACACCATATATATATATATATGTAACGAAGCACAAAACAACTTTTTATTTCAAAGCATCTATTCTCTTCCAGGGAACCAACATCATGACTATTGTTTTGTGCACCTCTACATGTATTATTTTCCTAAAGAAATAATAATATTTTTTCTTTCCATACTTGCAAGAACACATATTTATTTACAAGAAACTAAATGCACAATACCTACTCCTTCATGCATGACCTACTCCTTCGTGCATGCAAGCATGTAATTCTTTTCAAAAAAACAAACGTATAATAGATACTTTTATTGGATGAAAAAGAAAATACTTATTTTCAAGAACTCAAGTGCACAATAGTTAATTTTTTAATGCATAAAAATATATAAACCTTCCAAAGAAGACCCATGCAAAATATATTATTCTTGCGTGCAAATGTAAACTCTTTCCAAAATAAGGCTGACACAATTTATGAAATAGATTCATATGAAATATTTTTGACACAAATACTTATCTTGGTACCCATGATAGCCAATGAACCCCATCCAAACTAGGTTAAGTTGAGTGGTAATAGTATTTTCATAGGCCTTAAAAGGATTTCCAATGATATATTCTAACTAGGAATTCAACTCTTGAACACTCATATGAGCATCCAAATTTTCTCACATCACGCCTAATGATGCAACATTTACGGGTTTCCTCTTCCCTAAAACAACATTCATGAGCTTCAAACTTGTGACAAAGCCTAAGACAAAACTTAGGATTACGAGGAAATAGTGCTAATGAGACTGAAGCATGAAGGTAGATGATTAGAAGAGAAACAATAAGCTAACAAAGATTCAAATCGAGAAGGAATGAAAACTTTGATAAGAACTGTAAATATACGAGACCCTTGATATTTGAATGTCTTGGAGATGTGTTTATGAATGTGAAAGATGTCAATGTTGCAAATAAGAAGATGTCATGATGAAAGACCATCATAAAACGTAACTTTTATTTATGCTCATTTTTATTTTTGAACAACATCTGATTGGGTTGAAATAGGGCTACCAAAAGAAATTTGTATATGTCAGCTACAACTGAGAATGGATGGAATGTACTAAAATAAACATGACCTAGAAGAGATAGTTGTATGAAGGAAAGCTAGGTGTCGACAGAAGATCTATTTCGAAGGAAAAGAAGGATAACATGACTATTGGTTAAACCCTATGGTTCATTGAAGGAAAGTGATGGATGGATGATTCCTTACAAGATCAAGGCTTCATGATGAACAATTTGAAATTCATGACATCGAAAGGAGGGGACATACAAGTAGTTTATAGTACCATAATCTCCACCAAAGCATTGTTGTTGGAAACAAGTCCCTAATTGAGATGGAGATTAAGCAAGTCCCAAGTTAAGAGGGAGCTTTAAATATTCCTTTTATAGGAATGAGTTGGTCCTCCCTATTTAAGAGGGAGTGATAGATATGGTTCTCTACTTCATGTGTCATGCACTAGACTAATGCACTAGACTAGGACTTACTGTTGTAAGTCTTAGTGAAGGCCATGAGGAGAGATATACACATAATTATTTTCTTCATGTTATGAAGAAAGAATGGAGGATTCAGTAAGAATCAAAGATTGATTTCGATACTCTTTGAGGATGTGGTAGGGAATCCAATAGGTAAGAGTAGTTAAAGAGGAAATTCCTTGAGGATGTGTTATTCCAAGATAGGATTTGTCGTAAAAGGGTGTACCTTGTGAACACCCAGGTGTGGTATGTGCCTTAATAGATAATGATGATGGTTTTTATCAGTCATTGGTCTCACCAGAATTGTGCCACGATATTGTGGAGAGATAGAAATGTTAGTCAAGGCCTTGCTATGTGACAATGTTTGTTGGTATGATAAGATTCTCTAGCATAAGCTAAGGAGGTAGCTTATGAGATGGCTTACCAATCCAACTTTCGTTATGAGAATTCTTTAGTTTGAGAATGTCCAATTACCTTGTATGGATTATGAATGCCTTCTTAGTTAAGAGGGAGTGTTGAAATATGTAACTAGGTTCAGTCTGCACAATGACATATTAATGATGATTTTATGTATTTGATGTAAAGATAAAAGGAAATTTATTATATTCATTCTTGAGGCATGGTTTTCATGCTCAAGGGAAATTTATTTTATAGGTCAGGCACCCATTTAGTGCTTCTAAGGCTTTTGACTGAGTCAAAAAGTCACAAGGGTCATTGCCATGTATGGAAGACCCTTTTGGGCATGTTACATATTGTAAAGAAAATTTCATTTGAGTCAAAATAAAGTCAAAGAGCCTCTAAGACCTTGTCATGGTGCCTTAAGCAAGTCAATCTGAAGGAAGAAATTCATACCCCTGGAAAGCCTATATATAAAAAGGAACTCAACCTCATTTGGACACAAAAAAAGAAAGTTTGATCTCATAAAGAAAGAAGTTGGAAAAGGAACAAAATCAAGTATAAGAAGAATAAAATCAAGATCGAAGCTTTGGATCTCTCTCTCTCTCTTGTGTTATGGTTGCTAAAGTTTGTTGGGAAAGTTGAGTTTCTAGAAAATTGTTGGGAAAGTCAAAGTGCTGGAAAGTTGTTGGGAAAGTCAAATTGATGGAAAGTTAATGGGGTCAAAGCTACAAAAGAAACTATTAGGTTAAAGTTATAGAAGGCAATGTAACATCAGTTGTAGACTAGTCTTGAGTGTACAGGTGTTGCATGTAGTCAGATGACCAACCTAAGGAATTGTGTAATTCAATTAGAGGATTTTCCTAAATAATAGGGGAGAATTCCTAAAAGAACATATAAAGGAAATAAGATCTCAAGCTGAGGAGATTTTTGACTAAGTCTGGGTCAGTGACCTTCAGTGAGTAGAGAGAAAGATTATGCACTTGCAAGGTGAGCTCAGTTGAGAAAAGAAATTGTAATACATCTCTATTCATTTGATTAATGCAAGAGGCATTGGGGTTTTTAGTAGATTATTTCCCCAGATAAAAATAATTATTGCATGTGTGTTATGCATTCTTGTAGGTCTGAGATTTCTATTCTAAATTGTGAAATAATGTCCGCAGAGAAGTAGTGTAGGTTTGTGTCATGTGATTTTGATTAAAAATTCATGAAAATATGAAAATATACAACCTAATTGCTACCTGGGATTAGAGTTCGATTCACAATAGAGAAAAAATTTTGAAGTTGTTTCTTAGAGGTTCAAATTTGAAGATTAGAGTAGTGAGATTTCTCGAGAGCTGAGAAGAAGACCTTCAATGGACCAAGGCTAGAGTATGTCTTGGAAGGCACCTCTAATTTTGTTGCATGTAAGGACCACATAGAGGCAGTATTGGATGACAATGGATTGTTAGAATAAATCAAGACAAATGTTGCAAAACCACAAGCATTTGATGCCCAAAACCTTGCCTAGTGGGAGAAAGATGTAGCCAAGGAGAATAATCTTGGAGGTAGTACAGAATCATAATTTCTCGAATCTCCATAGGAAAGAAACATTTTTTGCGATGTGGAAATCACTGAAAAATGTTCGAGCATAGTAGTGACCACAAGAAGCTGGTGCTTAATGATAAACTTCTAAGTATCAAGTTGCAAAAGAATGACACAATTCTGCGGTATCTTAGAAAGTTTACAAAGTGTTGTGATGAACTTGGCGGGGTTGGTGTTAACGTGTTATGCATTAATTTGTCACACTCCCCATCTCATACCTTGAACTGTCAAACTTTGCCCAAAATGTCACAAAGTGACAAAATTTGTCAATGAATTCACCATGAAAAACATTGATCATAGCATCCTGAAAAGAAGAAGAAGAAATTCCTTGAAGTAATTCTAGAAGAGCTTATCAAAAAAACCCTATTTGCAAGCCCAATGTTATTTTTAGCAGGAAAAACTATGCTGGTACCCTTTGGTCTAACTAGTAACTAGCGCTAGCAACAGACATGGGATAGGAAAATCCATACCAATCCTCTTCAGGTAGTTTCTCCAAAAAGGGAGCATAAGATTCTCTTACTACAAACCTCGAGAACAATGAGATGGTTATTGTTGAATAAGGATATGGTCGAGTTCTCCCATTTTGTGTCCTTGATCCTACCTTTAGGGATCTTACCATTAATATGTTGACCTTATTTCCCCTTTTGTGGATCCCTAACTCCCTATCCTTCCATATAAATACATTCCCATATAGCCTCAAGTGGCTGGTTGGACTAGATTAGTCATGTTGCTACTAAATCGTGCCTAATTGCTAATAATTTGTGAAGGAAAAAGGAGAGCTTGAGAATTCTTCGCTTGGACTTGGAAACCCATCCAAAAGGAGGCTTCCAACATTAAGGCAATGGTTGTATGCTTACCTCATGTGTTTATTATTAATACAATGCATGTTTACTTTCCATAAGCATGTAAATGACTACTTTCTTAGTATGATGCTCCTTGATCTATCGTATGCTTTACATTAGAATGAATATGTTATGTTTTTCCTTTGTTTTCCTTGTTTGATCTCTCTTTTAGGTATTCATTCAAAACATAATAGAAAGGATCAAGATTGGAAGAGAGGAGATCCTTATCGACATTGAAAAGATACTGCATAGGAGTGAGGTAGGCCATCTATCCTCTCTCATCTCATTCTAACTTAAACTAGAAGAGTTTTGCATGTATTTGTTTCAGTTGTTACTAGATCCACTCATTGGACTAGAGGGATCACTTCTATTTGTAGAAGGAATTTCCTAGATAACATAATGTCCCTAAAGCAGACATCGTAACCTTATCCCTTTTGGGCCTTCCCAAGATTTGGCATAGCTATCAAGATTTGATGAATGGGAGGGAGAAACTACCAAGTTGGGAGTGCTTATGGTTTGATTTCATATAGGATGAAATAAGGACAAATATCGGAGATGGGATTTCATCCAAGGGAAATGATGAAGAAAAAATTGTGTTAGCTAGAAAGAAGAAGAAGGGAAAAGCAAACAAATCCCAATCCAAACCAAAATCTAGTCAAGGGGGAAAGAAGAAATATTTTTCAAAACTTAAATGCTTCCATTGTCATGAATTAGGTCATTATGCCATGAAGTGTCCACATAAGAAGGAAAGCACAAAGACCTAAGGAGGAGAAACAAGTGAAGCTTTGGCTTCATAGTTTGAGCTTGAATTTACCCTCATTTCATGCATGGTCAGCACAGTGATGGGAAGCATGTCGGACTAAAGTAAAATCTCATCTCTGTTGTAGTGTTAGAAGATTGTGGTTATGATGTGTTCTTTAGCATAGGAAAGGCATTCCTAAGACACATAGCCATGAGACAGATGAAGTAGATTGAGATTCTTGTGAAAAACTTGTACAAGCTAGATGTGGAGAATTGTGTTGCATTGAGCACAAATGTGGAGAAGGTGCACAACCTCGATGTCATTGAAATTTGGAATAAATTACTTGGCCATTTGCATCATGGAACTTTGAATATCATTTAGTAGATAACCACAGGCCTCCTCAAAGGAGAACTTGAGCAACAATATGTACCTTGGGGAAGTACACAAAATCCACATTTCATGATCGGGATAACAAAACACGTGCACTCTTGGAAAGGATCCACTTTTGTGGACCTTTCTTGATAGCATCCACTTCCAGGCACAAATAGAATTTCATTTTTATTGATGACTTCTCATGAAAGTGTTAGATCTTCTTCATGTGGAAGAAGGATGAGACATTCTCAAAGTTAATAGAAATCAAGGCACTGGTTGAGAAATAAATGGGCAACAAGGCGAAGGCTCTCAGGAATGATAATGGAGGTGAGTACGTGTCAAATGAATTTAAACATTTATGTGAAAAGAAAGCCTTCGACGAGAGTTGACATCACCCCAAAACCCATAAAAAAATGGGGTGGCTAAGAGAAAGAATCATAACATTGTGGGAGTAGCGAGGGTGATGTTCCATGATCAATGCCTACATTTTCATTTATGGGTCAAGGTGTGCAACAAAACAATATATTTGTAGAATTGGAATCCTCATTGGATTCTAGGCATTATTACACTGGAGGAGTCCTTCTCGAGGAGAAAGTCAAATGTGTCACACTTCATGATTTTTGGAGCCTTTATTTACTTCCATGTATGCAAAGAATCAAGGAAGAATCTAGAACAAAAAACATGATTGGGGTATTTTTTGGTTAGACATAAACTCCCCACAACTATCGTGTGTACTTGCTATCCCTCAGAATGATAGTTCTGTGAAGGGATGTAAAATTTGATGAAGGCAAAGCAATGCAATTATCTCTTGAGAGGAAGCTTCATATAACTAGAAGAGGAGATTTTACCTCTAAAGGAGGAATCTCAAGACGTTATGGAGAAACCACAAATTGAGGAGTAGATAGTGGAGATAACCGATCAATCAGAACCATCTAGAGAAGGAAGAAAAAGGACCAAGGAAGCTAAGAGACTTATGCAGGATGTGAGGGAGAATGTAGGTGCTCCTTCAAGTCAATGCATGTAGAGAAGGTCACCATATGGGTACACTAGCTACATGGTTGTTACACAGTATTTTGTCACACTCCCAGTCTCATATCCTAAGTGTTGCACTTTGTGTCGTCAATGTTGCAAGTGTCACAAAGTGACAAAAATTGTAAAAAACAATGTATTCACCATCAAACATGTTTAGAAGCATCCCTAAATGAAAAATAAGACTTTCCTTGAAGAAATTATCCAAAACCTTGTTTTGCAAGTCCAGTGCTACTTTTAGCAGACAAAATCCCATTGGTAACCTTTTGTCTAGCTAGTGAATAGCACTCACCGCCTCCCTTTTGATAAGAAAGTAAACGTTGGTCCTCTTCAGGTAGTTTTTCCTAAAATGAAGGAGAATATTCTCCAACTAAATTCCTCGAGAATGACGAGTTGGTTGTAGTTGAATGAGGATTAGAGCGAGACCTCCCATTCCTAGTTCTTGATCCCAATTTAATGGATCTTCCCATTGAAATGTGGAACCTCTCCCTCCTATTATGGATCCTCAACTCCCTCTCCTTCCCTATAAGTCAAACCCTATCATCTAATTTTGGTTAGTTGTTGGTTGGATATTGCTTTGTTGCCTTCCTAGTGCTGAACTATACCCAAATGTTGCCCATTTTGCTAAGGGGAAAGGAGTTCTTGAATGTTAAGGCTAGGACTTGGAAACTCACCTAAAGGAGCCTTCCAACATCAAGGATGAAGTGGTTGTAATTCTCTCTTTACTATATTTTAATAATACATTAATTTTTTTCTTTCCATAAATGTGTTGATTATAGCTCATTTAGTATAATACTCCTTGATCTGTTCTATGGTTTATGTTGAAATGATTTTTTCCATGTACGCGTTTGTTGTTTCCACGTGATTTTACTTTCATGTATTCATCCACATTGGCGAAGAGGAGACTGAGCTTGGAAGCAAGAGAATCAAGGACAACAACAATGAATATTAGCATCAAAGTGAGGTAGGTCATCTATCCTCCTTTGTATTTACTGGTATAAGATAGGAAAGTTTACACATATTTGTCTAGATTATTGCTAGATCCCCCCATAGGACTAGACGGATTGTTTCTATCTGTAGAAAGGATTATCTGTAGAATAAAATGGCAACTGCATTGGGGAGGTTGTAACCCTTCAAGCCTCCTTTTTATGTTTGGTATTTTTGATTAGTTTGACCAACCTCATTGTGATCTATGATTTAGGGTCATTTTGGGTCTGCATTCTAAGTAGTACATTCTTTAGAGTGTCAAGTCTAGATGTATATTTGGATTTCTCCTCATTTTCATAATTCTTTCTCCCTCGATGTTCTTTTTATCCGAAAAATTCACATTGTTGCATTGGCAACACGGGTTTTTACCATAAATTAGCATTGATCCACCTTATCAGGGTGGATTTTCAATATGAAAGTAGCTTTGGTCCAAAAAATGAGATTGTTAGGGTATTTATCATAAAGGTCTAGTGTGTCTTGATCTCTAAAGTGTTCTCGTGCTCTGTGTTCATATAATTTTCCATTACTTTTATTGATTTCTTATTGGTTTGCAAAATCCCATCCCTTTGTTTTAAGTAGTGAAAGTGAATTTTGGTTGAGTCTATATTTATTGGGTCAATTGAAATTACTGTTTGTTTCTTGTACGTGTGGAAGGAATAATAATTTGTTATTGGTTAAAGCATTATTAGCTATTTTTAAAACCATAAAAGAAATGGTAGTTATATTTTCTTATCTTTCATCTAAACATTTACTTTTCAAATTGCATTAGATTACATTGCATTGAAAAGTCATTTTTGGGATTATCATTGAGCATAGATTACATTTCTTAGTGTCAAAAGCTGAAAAATGCATTTTCATCCATTGGGAAGAAAAGTTAAAAAAAATCATTTTACTTTTGGTAGGTGCATTGGAATAGTGAAAGCAAAAATTCTAGTTAGGAAGCTTTATTTGTTGCATACTTGATTGTCTCATCAATGTTTACCTTTTTTCCCTACACTAGTTAACTTTCATCAAAATGAAAAGAATCTTTTTTTCGCATATTATTTGCATCATAGGTGGGTTCCGGTGATATCGATCTTTGAGCCTTAAAAATGAAACTTAATCCAATATCAAAGTTAAAATTTACCTCAATTAACCTAAGGATCATTTGGAACATTAACGAAAACATTTAGAGGTATAGGCTAGAGATGTGTTCCCATGTCATTAAACATAGGAGTTGTCATTATTTTACAATGTTGTATCCCAGGGGTGAAATATTGTTCCACAAAAAGAAGTGTATAGGACTGTTCACCAGTACTTTTAGGGATATTGTAGGTGCTCCATGCATGGTAAGTATATGGGAATGCTCTCATCGAATGGTTATGCATTAGACAACACTGCTAATACGACACTTCCACATAGTGTCGTGTATATTTTTGGAGTGACCAATAGGTTGCTATCCATCCATAGGTAATAAAGTCAACTGCATTGTATATCATGATACACCGAACAAAACATTCAGGGAGATTGTTTGTCGTACATTAAGTCCTTGTTTTGTGAAGTTGTATATTTTAGTTCACAGTTTCTTGGTAAACCTTTATGCCTAGTTACCCATTTTTTATTTATTTTTGTTAAATTATAAAATCAATTATTTGACCATGGGAAAATATCTTTCCTGTGGAATACTCCTTAGTAGATCTTAGGTTGAGACTAATGGAAATAATTCCCATGTCAACCAACCATTAAACCCCTCTGACAGGAATCTTGGTCCTTTCTCTTCTTTTGGAAATGTTGGTGCTTCCTATATGGAAAAGTTGTCCCTTCCCAGGTTTACCATTGGTTTTCCAATTTGCTTATTTTTGACCCCAATGGTTCTGAATGTCCAAACGGCTCCTCAACTAGGCTCTCCTCCACCTGAACTATGTCAAACTTTGGTTGAGCCTAAAGTTAACTCTTTACCTTCTTCGCTTGTTCAGTCTTCTTCATCTTCTTCATCTTCATCTAGTGAAAGCCTACAAGTAAGTAACTAGGTGGATAAAAAGAAGAACGAAAGGAATATTAAGAATAATAAAAATAAGGAAAGGGCCAACTAAGCAACCATTACTACAGATGCAACTAATGTTAAAAAATATTCCAATCGACCTTGTAAAGTGAAATTCCCATGCAAGCTTTGTAAGGGTGACCACCTTCTTCGAGAATGTCCTAGTATTCCCAAAATATTATAAGTGTGGTCCACGGGTTCACATCGAACTTTGCCATTGACCTATGGATATCATGGTAATGATAAACCTTCAACTAATGATAGTAAAGCCCACGGGAAAAAGGGAAAAATCAAATCTCCCTGTAGGTTATGTGACGGGCATCATCCTATTCACCTTTTTCCTTATATGGATGAAGCCTCTAACATGTTGAATATCCTTATCACTTCTCAACCTCGTCTTCCAAATGGTCAAAAAACTTCCCTTGATCCTCCACTAGTTGATCAAGTGATTGATCAAAACTCATCTATGGTAAATACCACTCTCTCTGAAAGTGAATCCCATGAGTCTGTTTCCAACCAACCATTGGTAAAAAGAATGATTGATCTAATTTCACTTTTAGTTGATCAAATTTCTTCTGGTTTCTTCAAATTCCAAAGAATTAGGGGGAAATCCTCATGTTCCCATGGTGCAAGGGGGCGATCCTCCTATTCCCATGGTATGGGGGGGTGGATCCTCCAATTCCTGTAACACAAGAGAGAATTCCTCCCATTATGATGGCACCATCTCCAAGTAGTTTAGTCACTTTCTTTGATTGGAGTCGAGTGGCAGGATATCACCTTCCTTCCTATATTCCCTTTCAAGTCACAGTACAGGTTTGTAATATAGATGTACCTAGCACAATCATAGATGAAGGCGCATATATTAGTCTTCTTTCCTCAACTACTTGGAAAGATTTAGGTTATCTGCACCTTGTCCCCATTACCCAAAGTCTCTTAGATTTTAATAAAGGAACCAGTCAACCCTTAGGAATCCTTATGAAATTTCCTATTTCTTTGGGAGGAAAAATAGTCTATCTTAGTGTGCTAGTTTTCCAAGGCCCTTTGGATTTTAATTTACTCCTCGGTCATGACTATGTTTATGTCACGGGAGTTCTTTTCTCTTCTCTCTTTCATGTCATATCTTACCTGCATGAAGGAAGAATTGTGGTCATTCGTCAAATTTCATTCATTGGTCCTAATTTGACTCTCGATCAACCATCTTCACTAAATGGTCCTTGTATGCAAGTGGTATGACCCCCTCCACAAGTTAATTAAGTGGCAACTTATTCTGTGCCCACATCTACTGGTGATCTAGTAAGTGATATAGTGCATCATGGACTAGGGCATTAGAACCTTACCTTTCCATTAGATCACTTCACATGTATCCCTTCCAGAGCATTTTTCTCCTGTGTGATGAGATCTCTCAGAAGCTATCACCTCTTATAGGCCAAAATCAAGGTACCATGAGGATAGTTCTTTTACTATGTCAACCTCGCTAAAAAATGAAATATGTCCCTATGAGAATGGTTCTTTTATTATGTCAAGGTAATTAAAAAATGAAACAAGCTGTCATGAGCATAATTTCTTACTTGTGTCAAGCTCATTAAAAAATGAAACAAGGTGTCATGAGCATGGTTCTTTTCCTGTGTCAAGCTCGTTAAAAAATGAAACAAGTCCCCTTCTAATTCGAGTCTTTGATTAGATCTCCTAAATTCCCAGTTGAGTCTTTCACTTGATCTCATAAGTGAGCCTTCATTCCATCCACCTGTTAGTAACTACTAGTCTACATAGGTGAATGAAATGAATATTGCAGGCATGTACCTCGAATTGAGTCATTATGTTGGGGGTATGCAAACCAAACTCAAGCATAGTTTATCCTTGTTTCAAGCTTGTGTAAAAATGAAACCAAACCCAAGCATATTTTGTTTCCGTTTAAAGCTTCTGTAAAAATGAAACCAACTCGAAGCATATCTTTTTCCCATGTTTTAAGCTTGTGAAAAAATGAAACAATATTCATGTAATACTCAAGCATAGTTTCCCATGTTTCAATCTTGTGTAAAAATGAAACCATTCCCACTTTACCTCTTGTGATTACCATTTTTATAAGCATGTTTTTGCCAAATGAGCCTTGGTTTTTTCATTCCATTGTCACCATCTCTTTGGTCGATCATATGATTTCACTTGGCTATTTTACCCTTGCCTAAGGAACATCCACACTGAGTGGTCTTATTAGCCAGCCTCCTGAACTTTACATGTTTTTAATAGTTCCATCATGACTAGAAATAATTGTTATCCTTTTATATTATTATTTCCTCCAAGTGAAGTCCTCTTTTAGCTCTTTTTAGACTCTCAAAATATGAAAAGATTGATGATCACTTATCTTTTCGAACTCGTAAAATTAAATGAAAAGACGTCTACTCAGTATAAGTTTAACCCTTTTCCAGACTGAGATAGACTAGTTATGAAAATGGAATACCTTAGTCAAACATGACTAAGAGGTTCTCTTGAATATTGTTTTCTACCTTTACAGATTCAAGAGACTATCTGTGGAAAGGGATCTCTGGAGTTTCCATTTTGCCTCTTTTTCAAACTCTGTAAACATGAAAAATATGTTGAGTTACCCCTTCGTCAGACTCGTAAAACTAAAACAACGAATGACTTGTCATCATGAGGAGACTGAGCTACTCCTTCTTATGTTTCGTTAAAAATAATAGGATGGATTCATCCAAAGGATGAACTTATACGAAAAGCATATGGTATCCTATTGAATATTGGGATTAAAAATAAAGAGGTACTTGCTAGAAATAGTTGGGGGGGGGATGGAAGTAAACATATATCTTGTAATTTGTATAAAGGCACCATATCACTCTTAAACATGACACTTGCCATATCTCATGTCAGGTTTGGGTTATCCTCACTTTGTCACTTTTCTTACCAGGTTTTGGAAACCATTTTTCTCTCATATGATTATATCATATTATCACGATGACCTTTGATCCTATGTTGAGTCAAATGTTTCCAAATTCTGGAGTCGTTTCATTGATATGTTCAAGAGAAGTCCCATCTACAATTCAAACCACTTATACCCAATTTGACTTTTCTACCACAATCCTGAATCACTCTTGCCAACTCTGACAAATCCTAAGTTTCGTATCAATGATGTGGGAAAAATTTTGGGCCTCCTTCGATTGATCACTTCATGTTGATTCCAGCTCATTATCTATGAAAATGATCTAGAAATTTTGTTTCAGTACCTTGGATCTTGTGTACCTCAATGGGAGGTTCTTTGCATTCAATGATAGGTTCACATCAGTGGCCTTTGATCGAATGATTCTGTGAGTGTTCGAATTTAGTTTCATTGTTCACACTCGCAGATTGTGTTTTCGTACCTTGACATCCATTTTCATCATTGGTGGTTTATCTCATGCCTATTAATGGTTTACATCATTGACTAGTAATCAGGTGGTTTCTACCATGTTCGACTTCAACCCATTTATTCAGTTGGTTATATTCGTACTTTGGTTGGATCAGGACAGAGATGAAGACCTTGGGTTTCATTTGATAAATCCAGGCTACATCGATTTATTAAGTATTCATGATTCTACACATGATCCCTTCTATTCAGATCGTTTCATCCATGCTATGGATTCATACAAATGATACCTTCTATTTGGATGGCTACGTCCATGCTGTGGATTCATACACATGATCCCTTCTATTTGGATGGTTGTATCCATGCTGTGGATCCATTCACATGATCCTTTCTAGTCAGATGGTTGCATCCATGTCATGGATCTATGTATTGTTCGATCCTTACACTTTGATCATACTTACATTAAAAATGTCAGATATATTGTATTATGTTTGATTTGTAAGTCCCCTGATGATGGCTCTCCAAAGTCCTTGCCTTGATTTGTAAATAATTTCAGCCATCACTTCTCGTTCTAACTTCATGCTTTAAGGGGAATTTATTATAGAGTATTTTGTTGCACTCCCTGTCTCATATCCTAAGTGTCGCAGTTTGTGTCATCAATGTCACAAGTGTTGCAAAGTGACAAATCCATCAAGAACAATGTATTCACCATGAAACATGTTTAGAACCATCCCCGAAGGAAGAAGAAGGCTTTCCTTGAAGGAA
>APFE030558337.1:0-13056 GCA_000404065.3 Pinus taeda | reverse complement strand
TACTTATGAGTTTAACATATGACATTACAAAAAATAATAACAATTTATTTAATTATTTAGATTTTAATTTTAAACATGGTATTAAATTAGTAGTAAATTAAAATAAATTATACAATTATCATAATTACAATCTTCAAGAATTTTCTCTGAATAGTTGTGGTCAGGAAGTTGGAAGAGACTGCAATGGCGAAAACCCTAGTTTGAAGCAGCACAAGGAAGGGGTACATAGGCGTAGGTATTGTCAGTGCCTCCTTGACAGATCCCATAGGCATGACCTTGGACAAATAGATCTTCCAGAGAGCTCAAACAAAGGACCTCGGGACATAAGAAAACACTCGACATAGTTTGATTGACTATACCCAACCCGTCGAGGGCAAGGTTCTGTCATCTAATGGCTATGATGCCCGATCTGGCAATGGGCAAGGTGAGTTCATTACTGTTGGGCTCATCCAGATTAGCCCCAAAGCCGTGCACCCCATGAACCTTGGAAAAACCGTCTCTGCCCCTGCATGCATAGGACTACAGACATTAAGGAGATCGACCATGAGCATAGCCTAGATTGGAATTTCCAGTCCCCTAGGGCAGACATGAAGGAGGAGGAAAAACTGATTGCAGATGAAGCCAAAGAAAGTAGACCTCAAGGCAACGTATCTGTGGTAAGGGTAATTCCTTTCCTTATTTATCCTCCCTATATACCAGATCTAGTACAAGATGCATCTGCAGGGCTGATGTATAGAGCTAGATCAGGCATCCTAACCACGGAAGAAGGTCAGACACTCAGTTCTGCCAAGATGCCCAATAAATAGGACAGCTCACACCAAACCCAACTCTGGATGCCTAATAACAAAAAGTCTCCTTCCAACTCTCGATCACAGCCCCATATAATAGAAGGGAATGCGAAACAAAGAAATCCAAACAGTATGGGCGAAGATTGGATACAAATCTTCATCAAATTAATAGGGGGCAGACATCACTGCATGCGGCTCGGCAAGGGGCTGAATATTCAAGAACCAAAGAAGGAAATCCAGAATCAAATTGGAACCCCCATAAAATACCAAAATCTGATATATAAAGGACGTAGTCTATAGGATATCCATACACTTCAGGAATATGGTATTAGCAATGATTCAACTGTCATTCTTAATCTGAGACTGCATAGTGGATGCAATGGAGCCACCTCAAAAAAAGTAGGTTCCTTTCGTGATGTAGTCAAAGGAAAGGAAAGCATACCACCCAAACTAGCACCAGCACTAGAGCTACCAGGTCCCTATATTGTGGAACAAAAACTGGAATCTCCAATGATCCAAGTAACTTCACCGGAGGTAACTAATATACACACTGATCTATCCACAACTGCTATTATCTACAAATTTAATGGGTTCTGGATAGAATCCAACTCCCTGCATCATTGTATCCTCTCAACATTGTCACCTGATTGTGAAATTCACCTATGCTCAAAAGGTTTTTTCATAGTTAAATTCAACACATAACAAAAACGAGACAATATTATCAATCAGGGGCCTTGGTTTTGGGGAAAAGCTGGCATCTTCACCACCCCCTAGTTTCCTAAATTTGATGCAAATACTATGAAAAACTGAACAATGCCTGTTTAGGTGAGGCTACATAACCTCCCTCTACACTCTTGGCATCACAAAGTTTTTACAGCTATTGGAAACTCGTTAGGGAAAATCCTAAAAATAGATGTAGATAGAGTTAACCAAGGAATCTTCACCTTTTCCAGAATATGTGTAGAAGTGGACCTGAGTCAGGGGCTACTTGATCACATTACATTGAACTATAATAATAAATTGAGGACACAACCACTTGACAATGAAAATACAACATTCAGATGTCGAAGATACATGCAAACAGGGCATCTCCAAAATAACTGTCCACTGGCGAGGAAGGACCCCAAAGGGAATAAGAAACAACAAAAAAATCCCAATGGATGGCAGCACATTGACTGGCGGGAAAAAGAGGACATGCAGACATAACCTATAGGGAACAAATCAGAACCTGACACACAAATGGGATAGAAATACACACAGGAAGAAAATTTCCCCAGATACACATTTGGGGCCTGAAAATATGAAACAACAATAAGAAATTCAGCTGGAAGTAAGCGGAATGAAACAAACTCATGGATCTGAAGGATCAGAATCTGATAAGGAACAACTAATAAACACAACGGAAAAGCAACTTGCTATAATTGCACCCACCACTTCCAACTCTGAAGGTTGGCGAAGGGTGGAGAACAAGAAGGGTAGGAAAGTATACGCTAGTAGGAAATTATTCTTTCTATATTGTAATTGTTGTTCGCCTATGAATACAGGGACAACCATTTGTATATGCTTAAGCATCTACAAAATCTAATTTTTTCATATGAATAAAATTACAACTTTTTCCACGGGAAAAAAATTATACAGTTATTTATATTTATTATGAATTTAACATATAGCATTAAAAAAATTAATAGCAATTTATTTAACTATTTAAAAATTAGTTTTAAACCTAAAAAGTATTAAATTAACAATATATTATATAATTTGAATTCAAATATCTATTCTAAATTATCTCGTAAGTTTAGTTTTAAATGGGAAAATTAAACTTAATTTTGACAAGATTCATTCATTTTAATTAAATTATTAGACATGTTAAAGGTTGTTAAAGGTTAGTAGATTAAATTTTGAAGATATGGAATTTATGTTTGTTTAAAGTTACTAGTAAATATAAGAATTGTAGAAATGACAATATTTTTTCAATTTGAACTTTTAAAATAAGATTAATGATTTAAAAATATATTATAAAATATTTTAAATAGAAAATAAATAATATTAATATAATATTACTTTCAATTAAAAAAATGTAAATAATAAAACTATTTTAATTTTATTTAGATTAAGAAAATGCAAATAAAATTCACAATTTTTTTTTAAATAAAAATTTCAAGAATCTTTTTTTGTTAAGATTGGTAGATCCTTCTTTTTCATTATAATATCTACAAGAAGCTTACAACCACTTAGCCTCGTTAGGTGATATCAACTTGCCCATTGGGAAACTAGGTTTGTTGACCACATAACCTCATTATACACCATATAGTAGCAAAAAATAGTTAGTTTATATATCCAAGCTATATATACTTCATTATCATGTACACAATCATGAATTGTCTTTCTATATATATAAACTAATACAAACTGGAAAGTAAATTCTATTCCTGTAAAAACTTAAGAAAAAATACTATGACTTCATCCTCCTAGTTATCCTGATTGGTCGATGCCAAGTTACTCAAGGTTGGGTCCTTCATACTGATCGAGAAGCTTAGTCACTAAGAACATGCTTGAGAACGTTTTCTGGATTCAACCTAGATGACCATCCTGTTTCTGCAGCTAGGCTTTGATATTTTGAAAATCTTTCTTATAGTTTGGAAATTCCTTAATGAAGGTCATCTAGATTTGTTCCATTGCCTTCCCTAGGAAGCATTTAAGGAGCCAGTACATGTGTAGAGTCTATTTATATTGTGTTTCTCTACCACAAGTGTGTCCCTGATCAGGAACCAATACTTTCCACCCTTCCACGTCCATTGCCCCCACTTTCACAGATCTGTTGATGTTATCCTCCCACTCAACGATGAGTCATTGAATCTCCTCTTTGGTGCCACCCACATATGCAACCATTTTTTATCAGATCAATTTGTCCACTGGTTTCCTCCCACTGTATTTTGCAACATTGCTCCACTCAGCCTCAACCTCACTCTCTCATGGTCTCTTCTCTTTGCCCTTGTCTTTCCCTAAACTAGTCATTGTTTTACGATCACGTACATTTATGGCCTATTGAGGATAATGGCCCAGAACTAGCTTCAGTGCTTTCTTCCTCTAAGGGGAGTTACCGACATTGGGAACAAGAAACCAAGAATTCCAAACCATTATTTTCATAATTTTCATCAACCACTCATTATGTTTGTCCAACATTTCATCCCCCCCATGTATCTTATTCAAAGCCCTTGAGTGTTAAAGACCCCCACCTAAGGCACCCCAGACACCCATGCATGCCCCCTTCCCCGTGCCAATAATGGCCATGATTTCGGTCACACATTGTGTAGTTTCCCACAGGCCCAAAGGCCCAAAAGCTAACTCGAAAGCAGCCCCGCTGCTTCTCCCCAGTGCCCCTTGTTGGTTAAACTCATCCCCAGTCCCCCTGATTTCCTCCCTGTCATTCTTTCCTCTACTCACCCCGGCCTCTCATCTTCTGAGCCCCTTCCTTGACCTAGTATCCCTCCCCTATTTTACGAACCATCCCTCGCTCCTAGTGTCAAGTAACACCGGCCTGGCTGGCTTTCCTGACATACCAATTCCCTAGCTTTGAAGGGCTCTTGTCCTAGACACTGAGCCCCCTACTCACTCCCCTTGAGGCCTAGGTGTCCTCCCTCATGGACACCGACATCCACAGAACCCGAGCCTTCCCGCCTCATTCCACGACATAGAATGGATTACGTCTATAGTAATTACCGCTACCTTAACCTTTCCACTGATATTTTCAAAGAATAGTAACATATAAGTTTCATTCAGCCATGGGCCTTCCCTACCCATCCCTATGATTCCCACGTGCGAAAGGAGAATGCAAAAGCCCAGTGAAACTACAACAAACCCCTTGCACGAGAATACATTTCCTAAGTGGAGTAATATCCCTGCATAACTTCTGCAGTTGCGATGAATCTTGCCACCATTCACATCCCAACTATTCTCATAACCTAAGTTTCTCTCTCTTCCCAAACCCTTGCCCCCACGTAGTCCCAATTCAACAAATCAGACATTGAGGATCATAATGAAATGCACGCAAAGAATTGCATCAATTTGGAACTCATGCAAGGATTTCACAATTCAACACATTGAAAGGACTTTCAACAAAGAGGAAAATGCAGTTTCGGGGTGGTTGGACAGAATTGCATCAATCTGGAACTCACGCAAGGATTTCACAATTAAACACATTGAAAGGACTTTCAACAAAGAGGAAAATGCACTTTCTAAAGGCCTTTCCTCTCCAAATTAAATATGGAAGGTATCCATCACTGTTGGAGATAGTCGACACAATATTCAGGACTTCCGTCTTCCGGGTACATAACTTAATAGTTTTCGCTCCTCATATTCTAGTATGTAGCATGAACCTGCTCTTTTATTTTCTTTTATACTTATCAGCAACCCCCATCACATTTTCTTTTTCTACAGAAGATCTTTATATATCTTTATATGTCTAGAGATGGAATCAGTTTTTTGCTAAAATGATATCAATATATATCAGCCTACTAGTTTATATGCCAAAATCTGGGTACCTATAGTTCTTACTTTTTTCATGTTCCCTCTATATGAGCCTACAGGCTCTCACGAAGGAGGAATGGGGGTAGAGGCGGAGTTGTTGCAGAGGTGGTGGAGTGCATGATGGGAGGTAGGAAGATGAATAATACGAGGAGGAGGAGCTGGAGGGGGAGGTCGGGGAGGCATAGGGGAAGAGGCTGAAGTGGGGAGGAGGTGGAGTGGTGTGAGAAAGAAGGAGTGGGTGGAGGAAGGGAATTTGGTGGTCACACATGAGGGGAGTGAGGAGAAACATGAAGTGTAATAGGAGGAGAAGGGAAAAGAGAGAGGGAGAGGAGGAGGAACAAAATAAACAATAGGAGGAGTTTTGAGGGGAGAGGAGGAGGGAATGGGGTTGGAGACTAAGGAGGAGGATGAGACATGGGAGGAATGAGAGGAGGAGGATGAAGAGAAGGAGCATGTGGGGAAACTATGATGCAGTGAGGATAAAAGAGGTGGATGGTGGGGTGAGGAGTGATGGGGGAAGAGGGAAGGTGGAGGAGGACGAAAAAGTTGAGTGCATAGAGGTAGGTAGAGGGTGGGGTGAGATGGGAGGGGATACGACGTGGAGAAGGATGAAGAGAAGGTGGGTTAGAAGGAGGAAGGAGGAGGAGGAAGTGAAGTAGGAGGATGAGGTTGAGAAGGAGGGAAAGAGTGAGTGGAAGAAAAGGGAATGATAGGGTGGGTAAGGGACAATAAGGGTAGGGAGGATGACGTGGAGGGTGAAGGGAGTGGGAAGTAGGAGGTGTATGCAGAGATGGAGAAGCCAGAGGAAGGTGGGATGATAAGGAGGAGTTAGTGGAGTTGTGGCAGTGAGTAGGGGAGGTTACAATAGGATGCATATGACTAGTTGGAGTAGGACAGAGTTAGGGTGAGTAGGGCGATGATAGAGGAGGAGGTTTAGGGTGCAATAGGTGGAAATATAGGGTGTGGTAGTGGAGGAACCAATGAGGAAAGGACGATAGGGGTATGATGAGGCCTCGGTTGGGAAAATTGGTGGGAGAGCATTGTGAGGAGGAGGACATGGATCTAAAGGGTTAGGTGAGGGAGGCTTTAGGGGTTGTGGTGGCGAAGTTGCAATATCGGGAGGAAGGGAATGAGGAGATAATTGAGGGGAGAGATGGAAGAGGTGTTGGAGGAGGAGGTGCCTATGAAGGGGAAGGTGCTCAAGGAAAATGTAGAGGTGGAGTAGGAGTAGGAGGATGAGACAAGGAGAGGTTGGTGTGAGGAGGAGTGGAAAGGAAATCTTTCAATATATTAATACCATTCAATTTGACATGATAAATGACATCCAAAATAGTTGTAATGAAAAAAAGTATCTCGTCCGGTAGCCTTCTTGGAAATTAATGTGGGGAGGGTATTTCTCCAAGTGGACCAACAATTTTATTGTGGTGTACAAATGTAAGTACCAAGAATTAAATAGGTTAGAATTTTCTACAACAACATTTCTAAACTACACTTTAAAAAAATAATATTAAAATAGGCTTTCCTCAACAATGTTAAGATAATTCAATTTGATAGGAATTCTTTGCATACCTTTAGTTTCATACGTTGAGGAAATGACATTGACATTAGCATGCCCATCTCCATCATCATCATTGTAACTTCCAAATTGTTCTATCATACTCCAGTAAATGATCAATTGAGTGTGCTCTTAAAACATTTCACACGACCTTCGAAACTCAGGAATCACAGAAGACGTGATGCCATGAGATCTACATGGAGTGATATGGCTTTGTACAACCAAATTTTGTGAAGAATGCCAACAAAAGAAGAAAAAGTATATCTTTTATCCAAAACCTAACACTGCCATTATGATGCCTCCTTTTGATTTTCTTAAATAAGAAATTAAGTTGGTGAATTCAAAGAGGAAAATGGTTCAATTTTGATTTTAATAAATAAGTACTAAGAGAAAATAAAAAAAATAAACTATTATGTACATAGAAAAAGGTAGGATGGTGACCCGCACATTGAGAATGTTATTTCCATTCTATGAGTTTTCCCAATCTTTTTCTTCATATATAGGATAAAAGTAAAGTTCGAAATGAACTATAGATAACTTATGAACAACCAACAATGTGCTTGGGCGTTATTTAGTTTTGCTAACATCATACTGTAAATTGAAAATTAGTGCTATAATTCAATAAGGAAAGAGTAAACTTTTACCAATGAAAAAAAAATAACATTCTCTTACAAAATATGACATTTTATAAAAAGATATATAATTATCATAATTACATTTTAAAATATTGTTTTTATATTTTATCACTTATTCTTTTAAAAAAATAATAGTTTTATTAGTTCTATTACTTATCTATTAAAATTTAATGATAAAAAATATTTTTATGAAATTATTTATTGTAAAATAATTATATTACCATGGGGAAGTTGTGGGATTATGTTGTGAAACCTAGATATAAGAGAATACTTTGTGTGGAATAAAGATGTAGTATAATGATTTTTTGCATGTTGTAAGTCACTTAAAAACTAGGGCCAATTACCATCCTACAACTAATACATCTTAGTTCTATTTTGATCTAATTATTTGAAATGGAGATATCACTGAGAGACATCCATGCATGTAATTCTATTTCAAATTGATACTATTGTGACCATGTAATTAAATGGATTGAAAATTGCTATAGCCATCACTCTATGATAAGAATCAAAACACTAACCCCATAATACATATTGCATTAACCATCTTAAAAATTTCGTAAAAGTTAACTAAAATATATTATTATTATTATTATTGGTGTTATATTATATATAAAAATATGTTTATCGATGAAGATTCACCCCCACTATTATTATGGGAATCCTTTATTTGGACATAGTTCTTCTTACATGACGCAGGGTTAGCCTGCAATAACTAGCATCTTCACTATGTTGTGCATACATTGCAATCATTTTCAGACTAAGATTCCAATCTGGACCATTTCAAGCTCTTTTCATTTTCGGAAGCTATCTTACCCATTTATGATTTTATGGTTGTAAAACCATGACTATGAAACCATCTTCTAAAAAAAAACCCATTGATTAAATTCCAACCAAAGCTTGGATTTACATGCATCTTTTAAGATATGATGCAGGAGCATCTAGAAGTTCTTGAGTTGTAAATATGGAATAAAATGGGGATAGAGTTTCTATGTTTTTTTAGTTAAAATTAGGATGAAAAATAGGGAATAGAGCTTCCATCTTTAAGTCATTGTGTAAAAAAAGGAAAAATCTTGCTTTTCTTAGAAAATAAGCTCTGATCCATCATTTATGTACATATCCATTATTATTTAAATAAAGTAGCTGAGCTCTCATCTCATCAGAGAGAGAGGGGAATAGCAGCTTTTCAATGTAAAAACCAGTGTCTTGTTTATGGAATGGAGAGGGCGTGTTTCTGGGTAGGCGAAACGTGGCTATGTAATGACTGTTTTGTTATATTTTCTATGCGGCCATATATAAAGTTTATTTTTGGTATTGTTAACCATATGGATATATGTGCTTATTAGAGTTACTGTCTATGGCTATTTACATAGCAATTGTGTTGTAGACGGTGGTAATTTATAAACCGTATGTGTTCAGAATGGTGGTTCGATGTCACCTGGTAGAACTGTGCGTATGATTCATGAAATTTCTATGCAGATCATAGTAGGGCAGAACTGATGTATAATATTTGGGTTTTTCATAACTGATTCAAACTGAACTGGTTTTGTTATAGCGTATATCCATCTGCTCATATAATCATTCAATGCCTTGTCCTCAATGCAATACTGTTATAACCAGTTCTGCGCTGTTTTATTGTGTATTGAATTCAAACCCCGTGGCGATGGCAGAAAGCTATTCAAACAACGATTAACAGCACATTCTCGATGTTGATAATGTCTGATTTGTGAAGGAATACCAGTCCGCATGTATGAGTATAACTGTTGCATATTGTGCGGGCATTTATATATATAAATTGTGTTAATTCGGGCAGGGGCAAGTTACAAGTGCGTGAGTGTGTTGTCGAATCTTCATTGTTTGCGTGGATGCTATTGATGATAACCCTGTGTGCGTATGGGGTTCAGTTCTTTGTCAAACCGCGTGGAGAGGGTTGAAACAATCGTATATAGTGCACTGTCCAATAAAAGTCTGGTTGCCAAACAAAAACGCTGGAAGTTATGATGATTTTTGAAATTGCCGGATAAAAGAAAAATTCTATGTTGAGTTGCCTTCTCATAAGCAGAGATAGAAAAGATCCTGGTTTGCAGGCTACGGGCAGCCTGCATCAAGATAACACTCAAATCCTCACCTATATCAGATTTAGAAAATCTGATCACATCATTTCCATCCTGACATTAACATGGAATTTTTAATACAATCAAAATCAACAACAAATGCGCCCTTGGGTTTTTTCAACAACTTAACATTATTGAACCAAATCTTATACATGCACCCATTCATATCGATTCATTCATATATGGCCAGATTCAATGAAACAAAGCACCCATATTGTAATACTCAATTTGAAATTAATTGACTGAGTCTGACACACTAACATCACCATTTTAATGACGTTTGGGCCTGCACAAGACTATTCAACTTCAACCTTTCAGTATAGTCAACCAAATATCGATTACATATATATATATATAGAAGTGCGCCCTTCCAATTCCGCTTACCAAACGTATGGCAGTTTGCATAAACATTTTGCTCAATAAGAAAAATCTGCTCTTCAATTACATACCTTCCACAACGCTTCCACTGCAATAAACTGATTCCAACGTAGTCTCTCACATCTTCAATTTATTCATTTGAATTAGAAATGATGCTAGCTCATACGGTTTTTAATATCAGCGCTTTCAATCCAAATTTTGTACTAAACCAACAATCTGATCATTTAACTTACCTCCACAATGAATAATCTGGTCTACGCAACCTTCACTACTTATGCATCCGGTTTTTAACGTTCCGCTCCACGATTTATGTCCTGCAATTCCTGAATGAATTCTTAATGATTATTA
Source organism: Pinus taeda (assembly GCA_000404065.3). Taxonomy (NCBI): domain Eukaryota; kingdom Viridiplantae; phylum Streptophyta; class Pinopsida; order Pinales; family Pinaceae; genus Pinus; species Pinus taeda. The sequence continues at coordinate 2,711 of APFE030558337.1, read as the reverse complement.
CAACGTCACCATTTCCTCAACGCTGGATTTCAATGAGTTTTTCCAAACTTATGTTTAGCGTTGATTGTTCCTCAATTCAATACGGTCGCTTCTGCAAATAATTCTCCAGCGCTGACGGTCTCTCTTGCAAACATACTCTTTCACAGATCAATGTCAATTTTAACAAACAAGTCATTCCCACTCGGTCTCTGCATTCCATTTTGTTCCCCCAACAGTTCCAGCAGATCCACAAAAGTCGATTTCCATACTCTCAATTCGATTCCACGCTATATATAACACAATTCCACTTCTTTTCAATCAATCCAACATTACGGAGTAAATGAATTCAAAAGTTGCGCTTTCAACATAGATTAAATCACCACCAAATTCATTAATTTTAATGTCAGACATAAATAAGATCCATTTAATTTAAAACAGGCTGAAGCATAGTTCTATCAATGTCGACTCATATAATCGATGCCACTCCATACCACTGCGCAGACAACCATTCTGTATTGTAAATTCATACAATTTCAAATATATTGATTTCAGTTTCACCTGTATACAGCTTCAATAACTTGATTCACATAATATGTTGCCTTTTATCATTGGACCGCAGACCAACACATTAACAATAATAATTCACCATTTATTCATACTCAATCCAGTGGAGTTGACATTGATTATGCAGATCGAAAAAATTTTGCTGGCTAGATATTTCATTTTTGTGGCCCTTTACAATTGCTGAAGGCTTACAGCCTTGTTGTTCAAGCCTACTCTCAATCTCACACTCACTCACAATCTCAATGTATTTTTCTCTCAAAACCCCCTCCTATTTATACAATTTTAAAAATAATCTAATTTAATGCTCAATCCCCTTAATGTCTCAATACCACTAAAATATCTCAACAAATCCTATCATCTAGAATCTTATCTGTTTATATCCATAACTACCCAAATTCTCTCATATCCTCTTATTAATAAAAGGATAGTTACAAAATCCTCATTTTCTCCTATTTTATTTAAAATAACAAATTAATTAAATAAAATATTAAAAATTGTCACACCCCCTTTTCTAACATACTTACAAGAAAAAAATTCCCTTGATGGCCCTGCATCATTACATTACCATGGCTTAGAAATACCACATGCCCAATATGATGTGTTGATATGCCATCTTCTTAAATTAATTAATGTGAGAATTTAATTAATAGAGTATATTTAACATGAAAATAAATCTTATCATTGATATGTCAATATTACCATGAATATTCCAACATATTTCACAGGGTTTAAATACCTACGATGAACCTAATAATTAAATTATAACTATGAAGGATCTATTCTTATGATTAGCATAATTATAGGCATATATATTTTCAATTTTATTTTCAATTTAAGTTAACGGAAAATATTAACATTAAATTAAGACAAACTAGGGAAACCATATAAATTAAATAGATCGAACTACAAATAAAATTCAATCCATGATAACCATCAAAATGGTTACCCCAATATTCCTATCACATTCCATAGTTTAAAAAAACATGGAAATTAACTAAATTATAACATTACTACAAACTATATTGTGATTGTTTATAAATAATATTTTTTTCATCCATATTTCAACAACAACAAAAAATCTTAGTGGAAAATTTTAGTGGTGAAATATGTCAATATTACTATGAATGTTCAAACATATTCCATGGGGTTTAAATATATGCCATCAACTTAATAATTAAATTATAACTATGAAATATATACTCTTAGGATTAGTAAATTATAGGCATATCTATTTTGGAGTTTATTTTCAATTTAAGTTAAAAGAAAATATTAACACAAATTAACAAACTAGCGAAGTCATATAAATTAAATGGATCTAATTGCAAATAAAATTCAATCCATGATAATCATCAAAACTAGTAACCCATAATACTTATCACATTTCCTAGATTAAAAAAGAAAAGAAATTAACAAAATTATAACTTTATTACAAGTTATATTGTGATTATTTATAAGAATATTTTTTTGCATGCATATTTCAACAAAAAAATAATCTTAGTGGAAATTTTAGTGAAAAATAATCTTTGTTGGGTTTTCCTGATGCCAAAATCAAGACCAAATGCATCACTATTTACTTCACACTTTTAATACCCATTATAGGATTACATTATTAGCCATGTTGTTGAATTATGTTACATATTGATAGTCATTTTACCTTGGGATTTGAACTTGTGTCATGCTCTTAACCATTAGATCTACTCAAACTATATAGTAGTATATCACTTTTTAGAAGCAATATATAATACTATTTCTTTTTTGCCTTCACTATTTACTTCACACTTTTAATACCCATTGTAGGATTACATTATTGGCCATGTTGTTGGATTATATTACATATTGATAGCCAATATACCTTGGGATTTGAGCTTGTGGGGTGCTCTTAACCATTAGATGTACTTGAACTATATACTAGTATATCACTTTTTAAGAGCAATATATAATACTATTTCTTTGTTGGCTTAACCCACAGGGGGATTTGAACCTTGAACCTTATGATTTTACTGTATCACTTTTTTAAAGTGATATATAATACTATTTCTTCCTTGGCTTGACCCACACATAGATGTGAACCTTAAATCTCATGATTTACATAATACTTCATAAAAAGTAGGTCACCAATTGAAATGCCCCACAAATTTATATATAATAAATTATAACTATTTAATATA
>APFE030558319.1:8737-70954 GCA_000404065.3 Pinus taeda | reverse complement strand
AGTAGCTTCCTCTATCACTTGCGCAGGCTTCTCGGCTTCTAGCAGATCATAAGTTCCCTGCCAGGTAGTTCTGGCGAGTCCCGCGCATGTTGTATCTGATATCAATCCCTTCTTACTGTTTACGATTAGTTGTGGCGTGGACGGTGATTCAATAGCGCCTGCAACCTTCTTCTGCTTTTTTCCGATAATGCCTGAACTGCTTGACAAATCTGTAATCTGCACAGAAGAGTGGTTTTCGCGTAAGACTGAGATAATAATGAAACTCACAACTGAGAGTAAAATAGAAAGAAGAACGTCGATATACTTTGCCTTTATTAAAATAGCGCAGATATGATCTATAGGCAGATCTGAAAGGATGGATTCATTAAGGGGCCGTATAGGACCTGCCACCTTATAAATGCTCATTAGTGCAATATTCGCCTAAAGATCTTTTAAATGATGCAATGGGCGTACCGGCGGCCGAGCGGGAATGATTATGCCTTAATTGTTATTAATTCAAGCTTTCCAATCACTCTAACGGCTTTTCATTGAGAACTATGCCTTATCTTATCGGATCGGGGAGGGGCGCGAGGATAGTTTTAACAATGTTTCAAACTACGCCGATCGCCGATCGCCAATATCGGATCGGGGAAAGGCTTATGCGCATTAAGGTTTTGGAAAGAGAAACCACCGATCGCCGATTGCCGATATCGGGTCGGGGAAACGTCTATGAGCAATACTTGATATACGAAAGGAACCGCCGATCACCGATATCGCCAATGGCTTTATCGGGTCGGGACTTTATCGATAGGCATGATAATGGTGCTCAAGAAGATGGCCGATCGCCGATATCGCCGATAGCTTTATCGGGTCGGGGCATGGCCGATGGGCACAATAATGATGCACAAGGGAATGCCGATGGCCGATATCGCCGATAGATTTATCGGGTCGGGGCTTGGCCTTTTGATTGCTTGATGCATACATTTTTGCTTTATTTCCAATATTTTAAAGAGATATTGCTTTTCTTGGATTTATTGGAATTTTATAAAGTAAGGATTATTGACATCAATTTTATTTTGAAAGGGACCCATTTCATATTTTAACGATCTTGTGAATAATAATAAAGATGAAATGGGGGGTTGTTTTGCAAGGCACAACACTTGGTTACTTGTCTTTTCAAGATTCATACGCAACCCTCCTGTCAGTGTGATTGAAGTCTTTCCATTGCTTGTTTCTTGCTGATTGATGTTTAGTGTTATTTGTTGAACAAATTTCCATGTTGATTTGATTGTTTCACTGCCAGACATAGATTACAATTGTTTGGGTCAATCAGTTGCACGCTTACTTGTTTCTTTCTTTTGAATTCAAAGCTATCAAAATCAAAGGATTGCATTCATTAGTATACGAAAGTGAAAGTGTATTTTTCATTCCAAGTTAAATTTCATGTTTGAAGAATTAGGAAGCGAATTTTAAATCTCTCATTAGTAGTATCGATGCACTGTAGGGATTGATGTGTTTAGACATTGTGTCTCTTGAGTGACTACATTTGCCGATCTTGGTTTTCTCTTGGTTTGGGAATGATCTCTCTACCCGTCTATAAGTAGGAGTTCATCGAAATGAAAGATGATTTCTTCATTCTAGTTGCATCATAGGTTTTGATATACATACGGTAAGGAGTGGAAATTGAAACATAATTCAAGATCAACTCTAAAATGAACTGAATAAACCTAACAATGCATTGGAACATAACACACATTATTTAGAGGTATAGACTAGAGACGTGCTCTGGCGTTGCTAAACCTAGTCTCGATTGTTTTCACTTAAGGTTGGGTGATTCCTCATTCTTTGATCCAATAGCTGCTAGCACAGACTTGCGCTCCTAGTACCGTCGAGTATACGTTGGGATACCCCACTAGGTTATCATCCTATATCCTTAGGAAGCCATTTCTGCCGCCTTGCAAACCGTAACACACCGAACACATCATTCAGGAAGATTGACTGTCGTACAGAAAGTCCTTGGCTTTCATATGATTGCGAAGGTGTATATGTAGTTTTACGGGTTGTTTGGTAAACCTTTTGCCTAGTTCTCCAGAGTAGTCACTTTCATTCCTTTTCAAACTCCCTAAAAGAAAAGGTCCATATGAGCACTTGTACTTTTAGGCTCATTAAATATTTGAAGGAAACTAGAGTCATATTTTCGTCCTTTTCTCGACTCTTTAAAGATGAAAAGGTCAAGTTCTGTTCCTGTGTCTTAAAATTTATTTGGCCATGTTCACATTTACCTTTTTAGATATTTTTTCCATTTTAGTTTGCGTAGGTTTCTTTCCTTTCTCGTTAGTTTTCCTAGGGTTTTGAATTAAATCATCCTATTGGATCATTGATCCTGTCCCCCATTCCAAGTGACCAAGGATCTCCATCTTCTGTCGCTCCCGAGGTACCGGTTGTTAGTGATACTCTTCCTGTTATTCTGAGTACCCAACCGCTTAACTCTCACGCTCTAGAGGACGAGTCTTACGACATTCATTGGAACCCCATTTGGGAGCCTTCCAAAGAAGACTCTCTCATTACTCCTCCTGGTGTTTCAGTCCCGATGTCTTCCTCCGATATGGATGAGACGACCCCCGTCTCTAGGGAAGAATCCTTTGTGGCAGGAGGTGAAATACCTACGCCTAGGGAAACTTCACCCTTCCATGTCACTTTCCTGGGTGTCTCATTTCCTTTACGCTATAATGCTTTGGCAGATATCATCAGTTCTAGATCTCCCCTTTCGAGTTCCATATGGTCTCGTACTGTCGCTCCGACTTCGGAGCCTTTTATAACCTAGGTTCACAATGTGACTGTCACATATGTTCTGACTATTCAAACCATTTGTGTGGCTTCTTCAACCCCTATTGTCAGTGCCGTCACTTCTTCTTCAGTGGTGACTACTATTGCTGGGCCTTCTACTGGTCCTACCAATAGTGGCCCAATAACAGGAGTTGTTAATCCTACACTAACCGCCCCACCTTCTTCTAGTTCCATTCCAGCAGGGGGGCCATATGATAAATATATGCAAGCTCTTCAATATCCAGATCCGCAAAATCTGTTTCATTATTATGATTCTTGTGGAGCTCATATTTATTACTCCAGACCTATGCCATCTTAACTTGTGGTTGAGGTCACGGTTCCGTTGTCTATTGCTTGGGGTACCACCGCTTATCACAGTGGCCAAGTGCTGCCTGCTAACCTTCAAGGACCACCCTATCAAGGTTAGTTGTCTTACGGGAAACCCCCTCATGGACAGCAGTATTACGGACAACTTCATCCAAGGCAACCTGGCAACCCACAAGGACAACCCTTCCAGGGACAACCTTTGGCCCTTGGTGGTCCATTGTTTACCTACTTTGGGCAACCTCCCGGTAATCCAGGACAATCTTACGTACAACAAGGCCAACCCGGTATCCAGCAAGGCTACCCTTCTGGGCAAGTCAGTCAGCCTCACGTTTAGCAAGGCCAACGCACTATCCAGCTTAGTCAACCATCTGGGCAGATTGGTCAGCCTCGAATCAAACCAGGGCAACCAACTGTCCACTCTGCTCAACCATCTAGCCAGTCAGGACAACCCTCGATTGTGTAAGGTCAACCAAATACTCAGCAAGTTCAACCTTCTGGGAAAATGGGTCAACCTCAATCTCAACCAGGTCAACCTTCTAACTAGGTGGCTCCGTCTCAGTTCTCTCAAGGACATCTGTCTAGGACTGCCCCAGACTGAGCTTTAGATTCAATCCAGTCTTCAAGCTCAAGTTGGGCCCGAAACCCAACCTGTTTATCAAGCACAACCTGGCTTCCAGGCCTAGTTTGGAGCCCACCCGCCTTATAATTTTCAGCAACCCCAAGGGGAAATTTAGTTTGCCCCATACGAAAATTATCAATAACCATAGGTTAACCTGTATCAGAATTTTTAGCGATCACATGCTGCTCCTGTGGGTCAAGTTGGTAATTAGTGGAATGCAGGGGATCAAATTCAGGGTCAACCATCGAGTTACAACTATAACCCCTATGGACAAAATCCTTACAGGTCAAATTCGTCTAGAAAAAATCAATTGGGGCAGTAAGGAACTGGATGGAACTCTGGTGCTATTTCTTATCTGCAGCCTTAGATGTCCTTTAACCCTCAATTACCCTTTTTGGCGAGGTTGGAATTATCGGACGTGTCCAAACTGAGTAATGATCCTATTCTTCATAATCCGTATTAGCCACCGATTCCAACTAAGATTCCCAGTGATTGTCCCAAATTCGATGGTAACGATGGAGAAGACCCCCAACTCATGTCATGACCTATCACCTATGGCGTTCGTCGAATTCATGGCTTGATGATTCAATTTGACTCCGCCTATTTGAACGAAATCTCATCGCCTCTGCTGCCAAATGGTATATGGAGTTGACTCGTGGGACTTTTCAGGACTTTAATTCGCTGTCTATGGCATTTTTAACTCATTTTTAGTTGCCAATTCGATATGAAATGGGCACACACCTCCTAACATCTTTGAAATAGAACACAGCTATGCATATCTCTGATCATATCCATGAATGGAGACCTCATCACCATTTAATTAAGTTCTAGATCCCCGACCGACTTCTGAACAACTGGTTTACGACCTCATTCATCGGTCTGATAGCCCGGGACATTGCTATGGGGGCATGTGTAACTGAAGAGCAAGCCATTGCACGTGCTCAGTACCTTGACTTGGTTTACTCTCAGTCTGGTACATTATATGATATTTTTTTGAATTCTCCGCTCTGTCAACACCAAAGCTCTGTCAACACCATCCGTTGATAGTGTCATACATTCCGTTAAACCGTCCTCTCAAAAAGCTCCCCCCAACCCCGCGAAGCAAAAATCTAATGCTCCAAATGAAAACGCTTCCCAGGCTTCATCTAATTCTGGTAAGACCTTCGAGGTTAATGCCATTCAAACCACCTCGGTAGACAAAACCTCGAAAGGTAGAAAGAAAGGAAAAGGAAAGAATAAAGCTGATCAACCTAAACAGGATCCCCCTAACCCTCCAGCCGAGGAAGGTGCCAAGCGCAAACCTAAGTATCCTTATCTTATTCACGATGAGGATCATTATACTAAAAGCTGCCCGAGGTGCTCTGAGGTTAGTCAGTTGTTAAAAGGTGCCCCTGGAACTCCTGCGGTGCTCAAAGAACCTTTTCCCTCCCAGCAGACTCAAATGATCGCTGATCCTTCTCAATCCTCTTCTCCCTTCGGCTCTCAAGTTTTTATGGCCGGGACAATCCTTGTACATATCATTACATGGTCAAAAGAGTATCCTCCACCCGTCGGGAAGGAAACTGAGGTCCCGTCAAGTGTTCCTCCACCTAGTTCAGGTCCGCTCCACATCGAGCAACCAAATACTGAGGCAGTCATCCGACCTCCTCCTAAGGGAGTACTCTGGAAGTCTTCTTACAACCCTAATGCTTGTGCTGCTTAGCATTATAGCATCATTGAGGATTTAGCCCAAGCTCCTTCGGTTATGTCCGCATTAAAAGTCCTCTAGAGCTATCCCTCCCAGAGGAAGTTGTTGCTATCGGCCATCGGTGGCATTGACCCAGCTGACTCGAAATTGATCACTTTTGATCCGGAAAATCATGTACTAAGGCTGCCTCACCATATAGCCTTTCTTATTCAAGTCATCATCAATTCCAAGACTATTCACCGTACTGTTATTGATGAAGGCACTTCTACATGCATCATGTCCATTGCTTGTTGGAAGGCTATCGGTTCTCCGACCCTGAGCTAGTCTCCCAATACCTTGGAAGCCTTCAATGGGAGAGATTCCTATCCTTACGGTATACTCCCACGTCTGCCTATTACTCTAGAAGGGAAGACAGTCGAAGTTGAGGTCAAAGTTGTTGATGCCAATTCAACTTACAACCTCCTCTTAGGACAAAGCTGGACCTATGCCATGCGAGCCGTGGCTTCATCTCTATTTCGTGTTCTTCACTTCCCTCATCAAGGGAAGACTGCCATGGTAGACCAGTTATCCTTCTTCGCCTCTTCTTTCTCCAATGGCAACGTGCCTTTCGTGGAGCATACCTCTGTTCCGTATGAGAGTGTGGGTGCTGGACTTTTTAAAGATCTTGCCCTTATGGGTGTTTTTTCACTCCCACCTCCAAACATCGCTCCCATCAATATGATTTTGGTTCGTTCTGATCCATGGATTCTTCCTCCCGCTGATCAAATTGAATCTTGGGGTGATGTCATGCCGTTGAGTCCTGCCGAGCTCAACTACGTTGAAATCGTTTCTGCATCGGCTTCATTTTCAGAACCTACGGCTTCAGGTAGGGCTCTCGACTCGTATGTCCAATCCCCTTTGCTTGGATATGGCGCTTCCTTGGACCCCCTACAGGAAACATTTCTTTCTGATGAAGAAATTATTGAGACTATGTCTTCTAAGGAACCCCCCCTGGTCTAATCATCATCATCGTTCCTTATTTCTCCTTGCCCATGGGGCCACACTTGCTTGTCTTGAGCGGTTTTCTTCTAGTATCCCTTCTCAACCTCTTCAGACACCTATACAAATCCATCAAGTTTTATCTGAAGGCAACATGGGGAACATCAAGCAAACTCAACCCATCAACATCTCTGTTCATCTAGGGGTTGTCGAGCATATTCATGTCGGAGTCACTTGTACTCCCGAGGAAATTCAACTTTATACTGACCTCTTTCAAGAATTTCATGATGTTTTTGCTTGGTCATATGAAGAAATGCCTGGCATCGATCCCAGCATCATGGTGCATGAAATACCTACGTATCCGGGTGCTAAACCTGTCTGGCAGTGTCTATGCCCCGTGCACCCCCGAAAGGTTGCAGCTATCAAAGCGGAAGTTGAAAAGCTTCTTAAAGTTGGTTTTATTTACCCTATCTTGCTTACATATTGGGTTTCTAATATTGTCCCTGTGACCAAGAAACAGGGCACTATTAGGGTATGTGTTGATTATCGTGACATTAACCATGCTTGTCCTAAAGATAATTTCCCCACACCTTTCATTGACCAACTCATTGATGAGTGTACCAGGAGCGAGATTTATTCGTTTATGGACGGTTTCTTTGGTTACAACCAGATCAATATATCGCCCGCAGATCAACACAAGAAAGCCTTCATATGTCTGTGGGGTACCTTTGGTTATAAAAAACTACCTTTTGGTCTAAAACATGCTAGCGCTACCTTCCAGCATGCAATTTCTTATGCGTTCCATGATATTCGGCACATTGTACAACCTTACCTAGATGACCTTCTAGCTCATTCAGCGAAGCGCTCCGACCATCCAAAACACCTTCGTGAAATATTTCTTCGCTGTCGACACTATCGTATTCACCTTAATCCACACAAATGTGTCTTCTACGTTGAATCCAATAGACTTCTTGGTTTTGTCGTCTCCAAAGAGGGAATTTGCTTGGATCCTCTTAAGGTTGAAGCCATCTTGAATCTTCCTCCCTCTGCTTCTTTGCAGCAGCTACAAAGTGTGCCCCCTGCTCCTTTGCACCCTGTCATTACTGTCAGCCCTTGTGCCAAATGGGGCATTGATTATATGACCTGTAAACCTTGCTCGGCTGGGGGGCATAGGTATATCATTGTTGCCATTGATTATTTCACGAAATGGGCCAAGGCGATGCCTACACTATCCAATGACGGTTAGACAGCGGTGCAATTTTTATTTAATCATATCATCTCACATTTCAGAGTCCCTCAGGCTATCATCATTGATCAAGGTTCCCATTTCCATAATCATATGATGACTGAGTTAACAACCCAGCTGGGCTTACGGCATGATATTTAAACACCGTATTATCCTCAAGCCAATGGCTAGGTAGAAGCTGTCAACAAAGTGTTGGTCACAATGCTTCAATGCACCATTGGCATGCACAAGTCCAACTGGCATCTGATGTTGTTTTTTGCCTTATGGGCCTACCAAACGTCTACGAAAGATGCCACTAGATTCACTCCATTCCAATTAGTTTATGGCATGGAGGCCACTCTTCCAATTCAGTGTGAAATTCCTTCACTTAAATTAGCCATCGAATTTCTCCCAAACACTACTCCAATAGAAGAACGACTTATTTACCTAGAACGGATAGACGAGACCCATCGACTAGCCTCTCTACTTATTGAAGCACAGAAGAAGAGAGTGAAAACTCACTTCGATCAAATTGTTCATCCTCGTTCTTTTGTTGAAGGAGATCTAGTCCTGCTCTATGATCAAGTGAATGATAAGCTGGGGGTAGGTAAACACGAGCCCATGTGGCATGGGCCCTATATTGTGAAACGTGTTTTGAAAAAAGGGGCTTATGAGCTAATTGATTATGAAGGGAATCCTCTAGATAAGTCCCGAAATGGGCTTTATCTAAAAAACTATTATGCATGAATCCCGTGCGTCTGATTTGTACATACGTGTGTTTTCAGCATCTGTGTTTTTAGTGTGTGTTTGCTTGTATGGCTTGGTGTGTAGACATAATCGCCGCTTATTGTGTCCTTTTACTTCTTTTGCAGATGTCTGCTACACCTTACGTTGGTTTCGCTGATGGTGCCTGCCGTAGTACCCGAAATATTTCCTCTGTGGCATGGGTGATCTACAATCCTCATGGTGAGTTAGTAGATCTTCAGGGTGTTTTCCTAGGTTGCACCACAAACAATGTCACTGAATACAATGCTGTTATTGAATTGCTGACCGAGGCAATTAACCTCGATATTCATGCATTGGTTGTGAATCTGGATTCTCAACTTGTGGTCCGCCAGCTCAATGGGCGTTATTTTGTTAGAGATCATCATATTTTAAGGTTGTATTTACGTGTTAAATTATTGGAAAGAAGTTTTGATTTTATTACATATCAACATATTCCAAGAAGATTAAACACGTTAACTAATGCATTAGCAAATCATGTACTAGATAGACATTTACGCAACATGTAAATTAAACATTGTATAGAAGCATTTAGACACAATAATGAACCATAAGATAGCATGTACGTATATATATATATATATATCTGCCATGTGGTGCACTGAGGCGCTCAAAAATAAGTGTATATGTCAAAAAATAGAGTCTGTGTACATCCGAGACACATGTCTCTCAAAAAATCAGTAGCAAATAAATCCTAGGCATCTATTGTCGTGGGTTATGCTCCCTATAGCAAACCAATGCTCATGCGACTCGTCTCAAGAGCCTATGTACCCTAGGTATCACCCCTACTATATGTATTTGATACTCTATGGGGACCTCTTTGATCCCCCTGTAATTCAGGATCCCCTCTGTCAGGCCCTTAAGATTACGAGCCACTGTCTCCACTAAAATTCCAGTGGAGGAACCAAAGCCAGCTCCCTGATGACTTGTGGTTCCCTTCGTGCCTCTCGAGCTAGTCCCACAGGCCTCTCCTGTCCCACATCTGCAGTAACATAAGATACATTATTAAGACATATGCATGAAAAATTTAAAAAACATCATAAAAGACAAAATCCAAAAAATAATGTGATCAAGTGTTTACCTCCATCATCCCACTGCTCGTCAGAAAGCAGCATCATGTCAGGGTCCCCATGGAAATCCATACCTGTGTATGGACAATCCTCAACAAAAATCACTCGACGATTCAGCCACTCTCGGAATAGTGTCCCCCATGACACTAGTCGACCACCACCCCCTCGCGGCATGGCATGTGCCCCGTGAGTGATCCAGGTCTCCCGTGGTCTCGAATTGTCTAAGTCCATATCCTATAGCTGAAGTGACGGGACTCGCTCCAGCATGAGTGGAATCAGAATAGACCTGTAACGAGATTGTTTCGCCTCTCCGCGATGACATCTAGTGAGCTGCCTCTTCATGTTGATGGTTACTACCTCAGCCCAGTTATACATAGTTGGGTTAAGGCACTCAAGAGCCAACCGAAGATGGGTCTTTGTTGCCTCATGTTGGGCATGGGAGCTAACTACTCTCGTCACCATAAATAGAACCAAGTGAAGGATCAGGTCCTCTACTGAAGGAATTGCCAATTTCCTGCTAGTGCTTGACTTTCGTGCCCCTGGGCACACCCAAGCTATCAGCATGTCTAGTGACTCCCTGCCAACTCGTTGGCCCTCTAAAATTAGCATCTCACCCTGACGGGATAGTCCAATCAAGAAATAGCTGTCAGTAGCATCAAATTTAATGTCTTTCCCCCGGATGATAGAATTTCCATCCGTTGGATTCCAAGCATGGATCAACAACTCTAACAAGTCAACTTGGGCCCAAAGGTGCGGGGTGAGGAAGAATTTTAGTAATCCACATGCGAGCAAAGCCCTTCAGCACCCAACATCGTTGAAAGCTTGTTCGTCATGATCATTGTGAGTTCTTTCTTGCCATACAAATGCCATATTGCCCTGCATCGAAGGAGAAATGAATTAGAACTCTGTTCATAAGCTTAAATCCATGAATTATAAAAATTTTCAACTTTACGGCGTTGTCCTGGCTATTTTTAAAATAGTGGCGATGGCTCAGAGACAATAGTTCATTTTTCTTGAGATCGTTGCGAGAGCACATCTATATCTCACGACGATCGTGGAAGTGGTATGTGTTATCACGCTCGGTCATCGCTAACCCGAGCAGCTTTCTTGCGACGACTGAGAGGCAGACTTGGATTTAAAAATCCACCTAAAACCACCTATCCGACTTCAAATTGCATAAAAAAACCACTAAACTACAATGCAAGGAAGAATGTACTTACTTGGAGAAGGTTCGAAGCGAAAGCATGGACTACTGATGCCGAAATCAACCTCGGAAGTTTGCTCAGGTTGGTGCTCCAAAACACCAAAGGTAAAAATGCAAAGTGTAAATGGTAAAATAGAATTACCACACCCCTTTTTATAGTGTTTTTGGGAAAAAAATTTAAAAATTACAATTTACGATGTGGGTTTTTTCATTGAATTTTTAATTAGGGTTTTGGGGTTTTTTTATATTATTTCCACATATGTAATCGATTTTTGTCAAATAGACCTTATGGTGCAATGTTTTGTGCAGGAATAATGATGGATGAATTTGTTGGAAATAATATTGAGAGGGGGGCTGAATCAGTATTATCCGGTCAATTATTTTTCAATTCATACATAGATTCATATACGCTACTTAGGTTAGTGAAACCAGCATATATACGCAACTTTAGTTCTTATAATTTAATTATTCTATAGATGCTGATGTCAGAATCATATAAACATTAACCAAGAATAGAAAAATAATGCAGATAGTCACAAGAACACAAGATATAAGGTGGAAACCCAATGTGGGTGAAAACCACCTGCTGCAATTTGTCTCTATCTTCTTTCAATTAGAAACTTCTTTTTACAATGATTCTGTACTGGTGCAGTCTTATGCCAGTATGCAGGCTGCAACCTACAGAAGGCTACAACCTTCTCTCATTCTCCAGCTTCTCCTGGAAGGGAGCTACAACCCCCTTAGCTCTTGTACTAGATGAGGTACTAGTACATAGGTGCTGACCTACAGAAGGCTACAACCTTCTCTTTTCTTCCAGGGACCACGTTTCATAAATTTTCAGACTGGATCCATGAATATCATCAATCAAACATCAAGTGTATCTGAATCAATCAATCTCCTTTGTACAAACCAAAATAGAATTAACCAAACACTTCTCAGAATGTTGTAACCAGAAAACAGTAATAGTAACCAGACACCAATTCTGAACCCAGAACACTACAATAATAAACAGAAGCAGCTAAAGCATATTTCATGAGACATACACTACTTCAAAATGAGAAAGCTACGTACATACGCATTTGTCTCAAGACTAACTAGCATATACGCTATTTTTTCTCACTGAACCTGCGTGTATATGCGCATCTAATGTGCCGAACCTACGTACAGATCTATAAAAGATAATTGACCACTTTTCACTTAATCAGACATCAGTTATACCCAGATTATCAAATTTATAGATCTAATCATGCGCCAATTATAACAGATCAAGAATCACACAATGATACTACTATTCAAGCCTTAAAATTTTGATCCATCAATAGAACTTATCCATCTTTTAGCACTCAGGTTCCTCCTTGGTTCAGGTCCAGCAATGGAATATAAACCAATCACCAGTTTTCCAGATCTTGCTCCTCTTAAGATATTCAACACTTTAGTCAATGCGCATGCCAAATGATCTCCTTCCATTTTATAGTCTTAGGCCTTACTCAAACCATGGTCCAAAACCATTGAGAACCAATACTAGGGACCCAATACTTGGGTTCAACACTTTGGATGCAATACCAAGGACCAAAACCATAGGTTCAAATATGTTGGACTAAATACCATGGACCAAACATAAATTTCCCACATGTACATGCTTTTCTTTGCATGAAAGTGTGTGCATATGTATACGTGCCTTTTGATCGGTGATCCCATGTGTATACGTGACTTTGCTAAGAGGAACCTGTGTATGCCTTATTTTCTTCCATTCTGAGTGCCTGAGCTGTGATTTGCCATTTGAGTGAGTTGCCATCAAGGACAACACCTGTGCCATAGAGCCAAACCTTTTTCATAATGCGAACAATCTCCCCCTTTGGACTTGAAGGCAACCCCAAGTCACTCAAAATCATCCTCCCCCTTTGACATCAAGGGAAAAGGGTTATGCTCCCCCTGAGTACATACTGAATTCTCTGTTCTTTGTAGGCAAGGTCTGCAACAAGATGTTCTTCAAAAGAAACATGACTTTATACATCATGAATGACCTTCCTATCACTACAAACTCATATATACATCCATCTCCCAACCAAGTGGGAATATACCAATATTGACTCTTCCACCCAACCAACTGGGGATACACCAAGAATTTACACATGATAAAACAAGAACATTACTTCATCCATCCCAGGCATAGTGGGGAAACCAAGATAGGCCGTTACATGACCTTGATAAGAAAAGAAATTCATGACATAGAGACAAAATATATACAACAAGACTATGATAGTTATCAACAACTATCATCAACAGCATCTGTCAATCATCATTCAGACCAGCAACCATGTTCTCCCTCTGCAGTTATTCCACCTAAAACAAAAACAACTGTGAATCTAAACTAAGATCTTCTAAGATAATGCCAACAATGCATTACTAGAAGAATATATGCTCCCCCTGAACCTGTGCCAGATGGTCTCTGTTAGACTCATGTCAGATGCTTTTCATCCTGAGCCTGGCCCACTGTTTGTCTTCAAACCAACATATACACAACTCTATCTTCATAAACCAGCGTATGTACGCGAATCCTCCTCATGAAACTCGCGTAAAACCATTTTTCTTCTGAAACAGACAAGATTCAACAACAAGATGATGCATCAACTACCCCTAGCTTCTGTCTGAGGTATTCAAATGTCTCCCTGGGCAGTGGTTTGGTGAGTATATCAACAACTTGTTCATTAGAGGGAACATAATCCAATTTGACCTTTTGTTCAAGCACTTGTTCCCAGAGAAAATGGTACTTGATAGGTATGTGCTTAGTCTTTGAATGCATGATAGGATTCTTTGAAATACTGATTGCACTTGTATTATCACAAAAGATGGAGATAGGTGGAGTACAAGTGATTTGAAAATATTGCAAAGTTTTCATCATCCAAAGGAGTTGTGTGCAACAAGATGCAGTAGCCACATCTTCTGCTTCAGCTGTAGATAAAGTAATTGAACTTTGTTTCTTGCTGAACCAAGATACTAATCTAGAACCCATAAAGAATGCACCACCACTAGTGCTTTTTCTGCCATCCACGCTTCCTGCCCAATCTGCATTTTTATATGCATGAAGTGTGAGATCTACATCTCTAGGATACCATAAGCCATAGTTTTGTGTTCCTTGAAGATATTTGCAAATCCTCTTAACTGCCTAAAGGCATGCTTCCCTTGGATTTGCCTGAAACCTTCCAACTATTCCCACTGCATGCATGATGTCTGGCCGAGTACCTGTCAGGTAGAGCAGACTACCAATTATGGATCTATAGGTTGGTTGATGTACTGCTACTGATTCATTGTTAGGACTGGGACTGCATAGGGGTACATACCGGTTTCGAATCTTCCATGCCATATTTCTTAAAGATTTGCTTTAAGTACTTGGTTTGTGATAAAAATATACCGTCTTTGTTTTGTTGGATTTGTAACCCAAGGAAATAAGTCAGCCCACCAAGCAAGGACATTTCAAATTCTTTCTGCATCACCAAAGAAAAGTTTTGACTCATGGCTTCTTCATTGCTGCCAAAGATGATATCATCAACATACACAACAATAATTAGCAATTTATCATTATCAATTTTTATATACAGATTGCTATCTGTTGATCCTTTTGAAAAACCTTGTTGATGGAGGTATTTCTCCAGACGATAATACCAAGCCCTTGGAGCATGTTTAAGACCATAAAGTGCCTTCTTAAGTCTACATACAAGTTTAGGATCATTTCAAAGGATGAATCCATCTGGTTGCTCAATGTATACTTCTTCCTCTAAGTCCCCATTTAAAAAGGCTGATTTCACATCCATTTGAAATACTTTGAACTTTTGAAAGCTAGAAAGCGCAAGGAACATTCTTATTGCCTCAAGTCTAGCAACTAGTGCAAAAGTTTCTTCAAAGTCTATACCTTCTTGTTGAGCATACCCTTTACAAACAAGTCTAGCCTTGTTCCTAATAACTTCTCCATTTTCATTCAGCTTGTTTTTGAATATCCATTTTGTCCCTATGACATTCTTATATTTTGGTCTAGGAACCAACTCCCAAGTGTTATTCTTTTCAATTTGCTCAAGTTCTTGATCCATGGCCTTGACGCAGCATTTGTCTTTACATGCTTCTCTTACATTTTGTGGTCCAGTGGAGGAGAGAAATGGTAGATAGCTTGAAGCTTTAGAAATACTTCTTCTTGTTTGTACACCTACCTCTTTCTGTCCCAAAATTTGAGTCTCTGGATGGTTCTTCTGGACATATATGGATGGAGTCTTTTCTTCTATCCTTATATGTTCTTCTGGTGCCTCATGGGTTTCTTCTTCATCATGAATCTAATTTGATATTGAAGGATAGTCCTCATCATCTTCGAAATTTTCAGATTTTACTTTCCTAGGAGTGTTTCCTTCTTCATCAACCAATACATCAATACTTTCAACAATTTTTCCAAGTCTTTTATTGTAACACTTATATGCTTTGCTGTGGGGAGAGTAACCAAGGAGAACGCCTTCATCTGCTCTAGGTTCAAACTTGCCAAGGTTTTCATCAGTCCTTTTGATGTAGCATTTGCTTCCAAAAATTTTGAAGTATTTTACCGTGGGAGTCTTACCATACCAAAGTTCATGAGGATTCTGAGTGTTGTTTACCTCAACATTTGTCTTTTTGAGAATAGTAACTACAGCAAATGTGGCTTCACCCCAGAAGGTCGCGGGAGTTCCAGACTCATCAAGCATAGCATGAGCCATTTGTTGAACTGTTCTATTCATCCTTTCCACTACTCCATTTTGTTGAGGAGTCCTTGTAGTAGAGAATTCCCTTCTTATTCCATGTTCTTCACAAAAATCGAAAAATTCATCCGAGGTAAATTCCCCTCCTCGATCAGATCTGAGGCATTTGATTCTGTGATCTGATTCATTTTCAACCAAGGCTTTGAATGATTTGAACTTTTTGAAAGCTTCATCTTTATACTTCATGAGTCCTATCCAACCCATCCTTGAAAAGTCGTCAATGAACAATATGAAGTACTCTTCTCCTCGAGGTGACCTCTTCCTAGTTGGACCACATATATTAGTATGGACAAGTTCAAGTGGCCTGCTAGCTGATCCTTCATTTTCAAGGAAATTAGTTCTAGTTTGTTTACCAAACTGACATGATTTGCATATTGTATTGTTTGGAATTCTAATGTCAGGAAGATCACAAACCGCCTGATATTTGCATGCTTTCCTTATTTGAGAGAAGCTTAGATGCCCCAATCTTCTGTGCCATAGCCAGTGTTCATCATTTTTTCTTAGATAACATTGTTGTTGTCCTCCTTTGAATACGTATAAATTATTTGGAGATCTTATTCCTTTGATCACTATTTTTCTTATATCAAGCTCACAAACAATACACCCATTTGATCGAAATATTACCTCAGTTCCTTGATCACACATTTGACTGACACTCAATAGATTATGCTTTAAGCCATCAACATACATAACATTTCCAGCTTTGACCTGCTCTTTCAAACAAACATAACCTTTACCTTTTATGAATGCTGGGGTGTCATTTCGAAATGAGACCTTCTTTTCATTTTCTAAGGCACTATATGACTGAATTTTTTGCTTATCACCTGTCATATGTTTTGAGCATTTACTGTCGATGTACCACTGATTTTCCTATCCTTTTGCATATAAGGCTATCCCACATCTTTCTGGTTGTGGTTCTTTCTTTCTCCATGTTTTGGGACTAAATGAAGCTTGCTCCTTCTGAGTTGTTTTCCAAAACCTACTCCTGCATTCAGAGTCTTCATGACCAAAGTTGTTACAAATAGAACATTCTATTTCATTTTCAAGAGCAGAAAAGTTATTGTAGGTCCTTTTCATGATCCCAGTCATACCTGTTTGTTTTTGAGCTTCCCTAGTCATGATGGTCTTGTAGGAAACACATTGAGCAACTTTGTGACCAAACTTATGATAAGAGAAACATTGGCCATTGAAGAAATTCCTGCGATTATCAAACCTACCAACCAAATGATTGTAGTTTCTATTGACATCCATTCTTGAGGCAAGTTGGGAATGATTTACTTGTGGTTGGTTGAAGCTTATGTTCATCCTTGAAGTAGATTTCCCCCGATTTACTTGGTAATCTTTGTTCATTCTTGAAGCAAATTGTCCCTGATTTACTTAGTGATCCCCATTATATTTTTGCTGTCGATTGTCAACCTGTTCATTTTTCCTTGCTACATCAAGATAACTTTTGGAGGTGGATGGCTTCTGTTCTTGCTTCTGTGCATGAGACGCTTCTTCAGAATATCCGAGACCTGTCTTGATTAGAGGAGAACGTTGCACTTTGATAATTTCACCTAAAGTTTTAGATCCTTTAGCAAATCTAAGATTAAGGGATTTTGTTTTCTCAATTTAATTTCTAAGTTCCACAATTTCACATTCTAACTCTTCATTGTGTTTATCTCTTTCAGCAGGTTGGAATGTCAGAGTATCTATGATCATAGTTGTTAAGAAGAGCTTCGGCGTAAATCACATGAAAGAGTTTTTGTCGACGCGTTTCGAACCAACTAGTGTGGTTCATCGTCAGGACAAGTTGAAGAAGCAGATCTGGCATAGCAAGTTAAATAGACAGTGCAGAGACTCCAACGGCTACAAAACGACTATTTTTGACTCTGGACCAAGGTAAAAAATATATTAATAAACTAAATATTCTTATTATTTTTATTATTTTATTTCTAGAAATGATCCCAATTAGGTGGAATGAATAGAATCCCAAGTGATTTCTTTAATTAAATTAATTTATGTTAAATTAAGTATAATTAATAATTAATTAATTTATTAATGTATTTAAGTTATATTAATAAATTAAATATTCTTATTCTCTTTTTGTAATATTAATATTGTTTTCATTCTAGAAATTAGGATAAATGAATAGAAATTAGGTAAAACTAACCATTTTGTTATAATTAAATATATTATTTCTATTTAACTATCGAGTTTTATAATACATAAACTCATTATTTTTATTATTTTATTTCTAGAAATGATCTCAATTAGGTGAAATGAATAGAATTCTAATTGATTTATTTAATTTACTTTATGTTAAATAAATAAATTAAAATTTAATTAATTATATTAATTAATTTATTAATGTATTTAAGTTATATTAATAAATTAAATATTCTCATTTTCTTTTTATAATATTAATCTTGTTTTAATTCTAGAAATTAGGATAGATGAATAGAAATTATGTAAAACTAACTATTAAATATATTATTTCTATATAAATATCGAGTTTTATAATAATAATTCTAAATAAAACTAATATAATTGGTTATGGATTGACCTATTCATGATAAATTAGATAATAATTCAAATTAAAATATTTTATTTCTAAATTATGAATTAATTAGTAATATTAATTAAATTACTTTATATTAATAATATTTAATTAAATTACATTAAAATATAGTAATCCTTAAGGATACCTAAATTCTATTTATATTCCGAAAAAAGGGATGTTAGGTTAAAATAAGCATAAATTACTATAATTTTAATGGTAATAAGTTGTTAAAATAACTAAATACAAGAAGGTTTGCAATATTATATTCCTAACCTTCGCTCCCATTTTACTATTAATAAAGTCCACCTTATGAGGTTAGATTGAAAGGTAAGAGAGAAAGTTTATTAAATTATAATTCATTTAATTAGATTATATATGTATATATATATATATAAAGGCAGAAAAATAAGGGAAAGCTATAAAGAGCCTAAGATAAAAGTTTAAAGAGAAGCAATCACATAGATGAATAAGAATAATCTTAACCTAAATATCATACTTTAAATATACCTATAATACTGACCTACTGAATAGGATAATGGACACGCAAAGGACCTCCATCAGCCCTCATCAAAGAGAAAATCATATATAAAAACCGAATATTAATCATAAAAAATACCGGAGGGATAAAATAAAAAGGCCAGAAACTGAAGCAGCCAGCGATTAACATAAGATCGAAAGGAAAAGACCATGTTAACAAGATGAAAGCAACCTGGATGAATGAGGTGGAAGGAAGAAACCCTAAGATGACAAGGCATGGATCCAACTTCTACTTACCTTCCAACCATCATCTCGGTTGAGATTGATGGGTCTACGCTCAATTTCAATAGCTTCCCTTAACTTGCGATGATGGAACCGATCGACCCTGGCAATGACTTGGGCCTCCTCAATGCAGACATGGTGCTTAGTCTTGTCCACATGCTCCGCTAAGGCTGAGGACTTTGTTCTCCCATGTCTCAGGTATGCTGCATGCTCGCAAATTCTTTGCTGGATGGAGCGCCCAGTTTCCCCTATATAGGGAGTCCCACAAGAGCAAGGAATTAGATAGACTCCCTTCAAGTCCTTGGGGTTAACAGGATCCTTCACCGATCTCAGGGAATTACGAATGGTTCGGAGGGGCCTGAAGGTAGAGGGAATATCAAACCTTCTAAGGACCCGAGCAATCTTGTCCGTGGTTCCATGGATATAGGGGAGATGGACTCCTGGATGGCGTTCCTTAGGCTCCTTCTTAATTAACGCATTTTTGGAGGCTCTAAGGAAAACCTTCCGCCCAACATGCCTGCTGTATCCGTTTTCCACAAAGACATCAAGGAGGTGGGATCTCTCTCCATCCAGGTTCTCTTTATCTGAAATCCTGAGGGCACGCGTAGCTAGGGTGTTAAGAACCCCCATCTTCTGAGCCGGGAAAAGATGGGAATCGGCGTGAAGATACTGCTCTGTGTGCGTTTTCTTTCTGTACACTGCGTGGGAGAGAGAGCCATCCTTCTTCTTGGAAATAAGAATATCAAGGAAAGGGAGGCTGCCATTGACCTCTTTTTCCATTGTGAACTTAATAGCGGAGGATTGGCCGTTGAGGTGATCTAAGAAACGATCCAGCTCCTCATGGCCATGGGACCAGATGACATTAGTGTCATCTACATACCTTTTCCAAAGCTTGGGAGGGAGACGAGCCGAGGCAAGAGCTTTGGCTTCGAAATCTTCCATAAAAAGATTCGCCACTATCAGGGAGAGGGGGGAACCCATGGCTACACCACAGGTTTGCTCGAAGAACTCACCCTCAAAACTGAAGAACGTGGAAGTGAGACATACCTCTACCAGATGAGTGGTATCTGGATCCGTTAGGCGGTAGATCACTTCCATGGCCTCTTTTATAGGAATGCTCGTGTACAAGGAGACCACATCGAAGCTGACAAGCATGTCCTCAGGGTCGAGCCTAATATCCTCGAGATCCTTGATGAAGGATGCAGAATCCTTCACGAAGGAATCGGTGTGGCCGACCAGGGGTTTAAGCTTAAGAGCCAGAAATTTGGCTAGAAGGTAGGTCGGACCTCCGATGGTGTTGACGATGGGCCTCAGAGGGACCCCTTCCTTGTGGATTTTAGGAACCCCATAGATCCTAGGAGCGATGGGATTGCTCTCCACTAGCTTTCGGGACAGGGCACCCACCGAGTTACTAGACTTGATGGCGTGAGCCACTGTCTTGGAGATTTTCTTCAGAGGGTTCTTAGCGAGTTTTTTATAACTGCCACTATTGTGAAGATGATCTAACATCTTCTTACGATAATCTTCTTTATCGAGGATGACCGTAGCCCCTCCTTTGTCCGCCTTAAGGACCACGATGTCTTCATTTTGATTTAAGGACCTTAGGGCATCGAACTCATCCTTACTGAGGTTCCTCCGAGGGGGTTTAGCCTTCCGAAGGACCACAGCACAGTCTTGCCTGATGGTGTCCTTAATATTATCAGGCAGATCCCTGATTCCATGTTCCACATCACAGATAATGTCATCAATAGTGATCTTCCTA
This sequence comes from Pinus taeda, assembly GCA_000404065.3. Classification (NCBI taxonomy): domain Eukaryota; kingdom Viridiplantae; phylum Streptophyta; class Pinopsida; order Pinales; family Pinaceae; genus Pinus; species Pinus taeda. The sequence continues at coordinate 50,418 of APFE030558319.1, read as the reverse complement.
GGGGCAAGGGCAAAGTTTAATCCTTTGCTTAAAAGACTAAAAACGGACGGGGAGAAGGAAGAGCTGGAAAGGTTGACAACCTTACTGTTCCGAGAAGACGAGGGAAGAGAGCGGCACTTACGCTCATCACTAATGCCGGAACCTGCATTGACATCTTGACGAATAATACTCTTACTAGAATCACTTGCGCTAACATCAATGATGAAATCATTAGTATTACCAAAAACACTATTGTTATCATCAAGATTAATAATCCTATTATTAGGAATTATATTATCATTATCCCTGATGTTATTATATAACTCATTAGAATTGTCTAACTTATTAATTTCATTACTAAAAATACTATCATAGTTCTTATTGCTACATAATTTAGTATTTATGCTAATGCCTTTATGGAGTTCACTATAGTTGTTGTAAGGATTGTTTAGATTTAATGTAGTATCTTTATTGCCATTTATATTGATATATGATATATTCCTATTTTTAATGTCGATTTTATTGTTGCTATAAAAACTTATCTTATTATTATTTTCCTTGTTTCTATACTTCTTATTGATATTAAGATTGTTATTACCTACACATTTATTAAACGGATGAATAATGGCGCTGCTGGCAGCTTCATTATTCGAATAACTGACTAACCTAAATGGGCTGTCCACAATGCTCATACGGCCCAGACTAATGCCTTCTACGCGATTTTGGACGCCTATGCTACCGCGCAGCTTATCAACATGAACCACTTCGGAAACCTGACTTACCTTGCTCACCACCTCTGGGAACTCCGCAATGATGTCGCTGCTTTCATACAGGGAACGACAATCAGAACCGGGGAGTTTCATCGTCTCGCTTTTCTTGGGAGAAGGATATTGTTCAGTGGCATCATCAACGCCCTTTACATAACCTCTTGCCTGCGAGAACGGCCCAGATGGCGAGACCTTAATGCTATCAAAACAAAAGTTCAAGAATAAAAAACAAGGAGATGGAAGAGAATAAATCGTTCCCTGGTGGAGTCACCAATTTGTTAGGCGGATAAATTCCTCTTGCAGACAAGCGCGATCTCCCTAGATCCTAAAAGGAAACTAGAAACAAACAGAAAATCAAGCTAATTCCTTCCATAAATCTATCTTTCCTTGAATCATAAACTAACAAGGTGAGAAAAGGAAATCCATACCTTATTACGACATGCTTGTTGAAGATCCCCCTTTGTGCTTCAGTGCGACTCCTCCATGCTTGAATCTAGTCCTGTACACATGGAAACAACAAAGGATCAAAATCATATGCAACATAAATGATTTAATTATTCAAACTAGTGATCAAGGAGACTAGTAACAAACATCATTCCAATGGACAAATATAAATAACATAAACCATCCATGAAATTGATTAATTAATCCATTAAACAATGTATTGAGAAGGAATGCTTGCTTGTATTAATTTCAAAAACTTTAAGGAGCTACAAAATCTGTGCCTTGATGTTGTGAAGCTCCTCGCATTGATCTCAATCCTCTTCAAGAATGATAAGCCTTCCAACCTGATTACTCCAGCTTAAACTTACTCTCAACCACCTCCCTCAACTCTCCCACTTATAGCTTGATTAATAGGCCAAAAAGGAAGTGTTTTGAGATTCTTAGTCCAAGGATGAGATCCACTAAAAGTGGGATGAGGGCTCCTTGAAGAATGGGAATTAGTTCCATAAAAAATGAGGTAGGTTAGAATAAACATGAGTTTGAGGATATCTATTGGGAATGATTCGCCCAATAATGCTTTTAGATCTCACTTTTTATTTTTACTTTTTATTGATTGACCTGCATAGTTTTTGTTCAGAAACAGAGTGCAGTTCTATGCAGTTTACAGTGAAAGTAACTGCACATGTGCGGCGGTTTTTGTTCAGAAAAATTGCGCAGATGCTCAAAAGAAAGGTTTTGTACCATGAGATCTAGAAATTCCACTTTATTCAAGGTATATAAGTTGTTGACTTGCAAGGGAGTGCTTCATGACACTTGGATGAATGGTGAGAGATCAAATTTTGATGATCATTTGCCTAATGCGACAAAATGATGTGTAACAATGGGGCACACTCGTACGCAAGCACTAGGAAGAATTGCATGTTAAGGAGAAGAATCTCATCTTGAACAAAACCTCCTCGCAAGAAATCCCACCAAAAAAACCGTACCTAAGTTCCAAGCAGTCTTGCATCCACCATTCCCCGGCTCATTCTATCTCGTATGCTCCCAACAACTAAAGATGTAAACAGTTTCCCTACTAGAAATGAACATTTTACGAACGAGTAATAAACAGGCACCTGATTGAACCCGATGAAGTGATGCGAACGTTCCTAGAATCTTAAAATCCCAAAATACAGATCACTATAAACTCGAAAACAAAAGATTATGGCCATATTAGAAGTTGAATACAAGCATGGAGCCTACATGCTGCTGAAGCAGATATGTTAAGAAGAACAATTAGTTCATGAAAGAAACTGAATGCACCTTGAGTGCTAACAATAAGAGATCAAAGAAACATAGGGAAACCATGTTAGATGCTCCTCCATCAATCCAACTTACAAAAGATTCTCCATTGATGAAATAAAAAGAATATGATCACCAAAGAAATTCAAGAATTACAAGAAATCAAGACAACCAAGAAAATGAGAAGCATACTTTCCTTTCACTCACCAACTTTTGACTAAAAAAAGCAGATATGGAGTTATCAATGGTTTTCATCAAATTTGCATAAATGAAGATTGCATTGAAACTAACCTAAACTACACTAAAATTCACTAATAACAAGCTATATGCACAATGCAATCAAAATCTATTCAACTAGTCATATAATTGCAATTTACTTTTTGAACCAATAGCATAAGTTACTTGGAGCTATCCCATTCGAGTACTTAGAAACCCACAAAAACCAGAAACCCACCCAAACTTGCCACTTCTTCTGCAAATACTGAAAAATTTCACAAAAATGAGAAACAAAGTGAAATTATCCAGATCTTTTGCAAAGAATGGTAAAACTACCCTAAAAATCTCTTGGAGCCAAAGAAGGAGAAATGCATAAGCTGAAAGCAATAGAGGTTTCAAATCGACATCAGGAGCACAGATTAACAAAACATCTTTATTTAGAAAGATAATTGTGCGAGTAACAAATCTGATAGCTGGGAGTTAAAATTGACCTCATTCATGCCACCATCACCAAAAAGGTTTATTGCACAAGCTCGGTTCTAGAACAAGAAACCGAACAAAAGTCTCTATATCTCTTGCAAACACTGAAAAACCCATAAAAATTCTCCAAAACTTCAAATTTCTCTATATGAATCCAAATTTATGAAATCACCTCATCACAACCCTCCAATTTGTCCTCACTTCTATACCATGCATATCCACAATTCAATATGATGCAATTAATACATCACTTGCAAGTTTGAGAAAACCCCAACTTTCATTCGACTATATTTATAGTCGCTGCAATTTGACATCATCGCAAAGAATTCTCCAAACCTTCAAACCTTAGAATGGGATTATGTCACACAACTCTCTCTATCAATCCAAATTTATTCACCTGTAACTTATGTTCGACTACATTTACCATCCTTGTAAATCCACACCAAACAAATTTAATGCAAACCTCCTCGGACCGAGCATAATGACCAATTGTGGTACTGATTGAGTATGAGGGGGTCTCCCCACGACCATCGAAGTTATGAAACCACAAGACCTTTTAACTATCAAACACACCGAGCTCTCCACATCTGCAAGCATACCAAAACTAAGGAACATTGTAGTATTGTCTCATATTGCAAAACATAATAAAATATCATTAATGAAATGCCTTAGGAACCGAATGTGCTAGACGTCATTCCTAGAACTTTGGCTTGGGTATGCGGCAATGCGTTGTCATATGCAAAGAAATTTAAGCAAAAAACTAAAATTAAGATTAGTCCAAGCTAAAAATTTCACCTCCAACTCATCCTTATATGTCACACAATGACATAATAATAACTAAATCAATAAATATTTATGAGATTAAAAGAATAAATCTAAATAAAAGAATAAGAGAATAAAATGATAAGAAACAAAATGAAAAAGATTATCTAATTATAGATAATAAACCGATGAAAAGAATTAAAATTAAAAATAATCTCCAAAAAGATTAAAATGATTAAAAGAAGGGAATATAAAGGAATATAAAAGAATATTTATTTATAAAAATAAATGTAAAAGGATTAAATAAATCCAACGAATGAATTAATAATGATCAAAACATAAATTTATGAAAGAATATATATGCATATATAAAAGCCGTAAGAATCATCAAATTCTCTGAAAGGTATGGAAACAAAAAGAATATTAATAAAAGAAAAGCCAAGTTAAATATCATTTTTACTTAATAAAGATAATTTATTCCAAGAAGAGGCATAAATTGGCCAAATACCAAAAAATGAAGGAGACCAATAAAATATACTAACAACAAAAAAATTAAGGAGAAGAAAGCAAGAGAAGGGAAAGGAGAATGAAAGAAAGGGAACACCCAAGAGCAAAGGGAGAGCAAAGTAAAGGATAACACCTAGGAATATATAGATGGGATCCAACAATTACTAATCTTCCATCCATCATCTCTCTTTAGCATATTATACCTTTTCTCAATATCAATGACCTCCCTCAACTTACGGTGATGGAAATGATCAATCCTGGCAATGACTTGGGAATGCTCTATACAAATTTGGTGTTTTGTCTTCTCAGTATGTTTGGCCAAAGCTGAGGAGCGAGTCCTACAATGTTTTATGTCAGTAGCGTGCTCTTAAATCCTTTGATTTATGAACAATCAATTTCTCCAATGTAGGGTGTCTCACAGGACAATGGAACCAAATAAATGCCTTTCATGTTTCTAAGCTCCACATGGTCTTTGACGGATTGTAAGGAGCTACAAATGGTGATCAAGGGTCTAAAAGGTGGAAGAAACATTGTGCTTCCTAAGAATATGAGAAATCTTGTCGATAGTCCCTTAGATGAAGGGAAGTTGAAAATTGGAAACTAATTCTCCTAACTCTTTCCTAATCCTTGGACCTTTGCTTGCTTTAAAAAGGCCTTGATATCTTAGTATATATTATAGCATGGTTTAACCATGTTCAACCATAGTCAACTATGGTCAACTAAAGGTAATCATAGTAAAACATGGTTTAAGCATGTCATCCATAGTCAACCACAATTAACATGATTATTTATAGTCAACGTATTCACCTATGGTCAACCAATGTCAAACATAGTCAACCAAGTTCAACTGTAGCCAACAATAGTTTAATAGCAGTGAACCACAGCCAAGGTCAACCATTATTAAGGTTAACCATGTCCAAGGTTAATCATTTCAACACATTTAGACATTTCTCCATCTTGAGTGCAATAGGAGATAGATTCCTCTTGAGTGCAGAACATTTAATACTAGCCTAAGGAGTAAATATTTCGAATGCATGCCGAAAATGGATTCAATACCAATCAAAATCTTGGATCCATTTCCAAACACCCATTGTAGATAATAAAAAAGCCAATGTTTAATCTTTAGTAAACCATTCCAAATGTGAGGACCACTCTATATTAAACAATTTCCTTCCCTATACCAGTGCATGATAGAAAATGTGCACATGTATTTCTCTTTGATAATATCCTGCCATACACCACAACCATTTATAGCCCTCTAGAAGCTTTTTGTTAATAGTTCCCACCTGAAAACCTTAATGTCCTTTAAACCCCATTCACCAAAATATTTCATGCTTATAATCACATCCAGTCTGACCCAATGTATTTTTTTCCTCCCCTTGCCCTAGACCACAAGAAATTAACAATTATGATCTTTATTTTCTGGATAATCTTGCAAGGGATTAGGAATAAATGCATCCAATATACAGATATGTTCTGTAAAAACGATTTTATAAGAGTACATTTGCCCCCTATGGTTAACCATCTGTGAGCACAGAGGGACAACCTATTCTCAAATTTGTTTATGAGCCATTTCCAATCCTTGATCATATATTTATTTGGCTTTAACTTGAATCCCAGGTATGTGAAACCTGCTTCAAGACCCGTAGTTTCCCCCCCAAAATATTAACGATCTCTGATACAAACTCATGTTGTTTGGATCACTGAATCATAATAGTTTTATGTTCATTCATGAACAAACTAAATGCACCCCTAAAATTTGAAATGATGGAATAAAGAAGTCTCCATTGGGTCAATGAAACCTATCAAAAAATGAGCATGTCATTAACAAAAATTAAATGTGAAACATCTATATTTCTTGTTACCTATAGGCCACGCAAATTCTCTACATCTCGAGCTTTCTTAATCTTCCTGCTCAACCCATCAATAACTAGTAAAAACAACAATGTTGATAAGGAGAAACCCTGATGGAGGTCCCTGTGTGCCTTGAAAAAATGTACAGGGACCCCATTTATCAACATGACATAGTTAACAGAGGTAACACACGCCATTATCCAGTGAACAATGTCAAGAGTAAGCTCAATCTTCGTAAGAACCATCTGAAGAAAATTCTAGTCTACACAATCACATGCTTTGTGTAGATCCAACTTTAACACCAGAGCCACAGATCTATTAGTCTTGATCAAGTGGATACACTCTTGTGCGATGACAACCGCATCTTGGATTTGTCTATTTCGAAAGAATCCAAATTGTTGTTTTGCAATAGATACGAACAATTTCTCTTTTATGCAATTAGCAATTATTTTTTAAACCAACTTGTATATAATATTACATAAGGAAATAGAGTGAAAATCCCTAAAAGAAAAAGAGCAAAAAACCATCAAAATTAGGATAATGAAAGTTACATTTATCGCTCCAACAACTTGTCTATAATATTTTTATTTACTCTTTAAAATTTAATCACAAAATTATTTTTTAAATGTAATCTTATTAAAATATTTTTAATAAATTATATATAATATATATATATATATATATATATATATATAATTTTAAATTAAAAATATAAATTCAATTTTGTTTTTATTATTTTAAATTAAAAAAATATACTATTTGAGAGATTGTGTAATTTTTTAGAGATGGTTACGATAAGCTCTTAAAATGTAATATCAATGTAAACGAAGCCTCATAAGGTGAAGATGACTCTACAAGGAGTGAAAATGTAACGAGGGATGTTAGTGTCGGATTCTGTCATTAAAAATGAAAAGAATTAAAAAAACTTTTGATAAATGTGTTTTTTAAACCTCTATGATGTGGATTGTTTTACCAACATACTAAATAAGTTCTTCACAAGGTGTCCATTGTCCACTGTCATTCATTGTGGTCTCCACGTGCAAAAATTCTATCCACCTGCACCCGAGTATATACCAAGGAAGGTTTATGCTCAAACGCCTTTAATTTAAATATTTTCTATTTTTATTAGCTTTCTAAGAAAAGGGTATTTTGTATTTTTATTAGCTCTCTAAAAAAGGGGAGGGCTAAATTGTCTCACAAATTTTCCCTTTCCTTGTTTTATAACGCAAAACCATTTCATATATATAAAAACAATGAAATATAGTTTTTTATTATTACATTATACGGGATCAAAATATAAAAAACCATTTCATATATATAAATTAAAAATGAAATATAGTTTATTATTATTACACTAATTATTTATTCCTCTCGAATATAGGATTACATTTTAATAGAGTTATAATATTTAAGTTTAGCCCTATGTGTTTTTAGAGAACACATCACCATCCTTTCTATTAGTCTCAGTGATGACTAGATGGGATAGTACGTGGTTAGAGAACACATCACCACCTTTCTATAGTAGTCTTAGTGATGACTAGATGGGATAGTACGTCGTTAAAATCAATTTTTGATTTTGGAATATTTTTTAGAAACTATTTTTAATTAAATAAGAAATAATTGATTTGAACTAAAGGAAAAAGATTAACCTAATAAAAAATTGTTGATAGAATTGAAACTTTGCACTAAATCAACATTCCCCAGCCGAGGGCATGCCACAATGTCCTTTATACAAAGGAGGGAAATTGCTATTGTTTTGAATTACTTGCTAGTTGTTTATATAAAAGAAGGAAATTGCTATTTTTTCGTTTGTAAATTTGGTAGTACTTTCTCTATTTATATTAGCTAACCATAATCAAGGGTTTCCAATAGTAACAGGTGGCCTTAACCTGCCTGTAGGAAACCAGGTTGGACACTTGTCAGCGTTAAAAGCTATCCAAAATTTAAATAAGTCTTTTTCTATCATCCTTACAACATTGTCTATTTTGTCTATACTGAATAACAACTTTGAAAAGTAAAAGCTATTTAGCATAAAATAAAAAATAAAATTTATCTAGATCTTTGTTTTACTCCTCGTTCAAGGACTCCATGGGGGCTGGGGCTTTAGCACTAGATCCCGACATCTCACTTCTCCTCATGTTCCACAAATTTTGCTCGATCCTACTCAGTGCTAGGTTGTTTCAATATGTTTGAATATGAATCGCTGCTATCTCTATAAGGAGATCTTCTCTGCTAGGTTCCTTCACTTTGGTTTCCTCCCGTGCCTCTTGTCCTTTGTTTACTGCCTATTCTTTGTTGAGAGTCATGGCTCAAGCCATTACATTCTTCATGACCCATGTCTTCCCATTCTTCTGTGGGAATATCTTGGTTGGTGACACTATCATTTAGTTCTCGCTCCCAACCTGCTATTTGCGCTCTGACCTCAGGTGGATTCCATGCCATGTACACATCAATGAGGGTCTTCATATGCTCTTGTCCCTCCTTTCTCCCTCTCTTGCGTTGTTCTTTGCTAGAGGTTCCCACCCCGACGGTCCTTTTCCATGCTTTCCCCGCACCTCTGTTGCTCTTCTTAGCCACTTTTTTCCGTCTCTCCCCATTCTTGCATTGTTTCGGTTGTCCTTTTCTTTGTCTAGTTCGCTTTCCTATGTGTGCTTGCTTGCCTTCACACTGTACTGGACACAGATTATGATTAAACCTAAAACAATACCATAAGAAGTATCAGTAGTCTGTAGGTACATCTCCCATTTTGTCTTGTATATAATTGTTCCGTGTTTGGTCTCTCACTCAAGGCCTGACGACTTGAGTTTTCTTTTCGTTTCCCTCAAATTTCCCCCTATCAGTTCTCGGGTTAGCTTTTTGCAGCCTCTCAATTCTTCTTCCCTCATATTCATCTCTCCCTGTCTACCCTCACTCAGATTGGTTACCATAGAAGACCTACTGGGGAGTCTACAAAGGGGGACCATGTCCCTGTTCTGAACTGCACGAGGTTTTTTCATTTCATTCTTGCATCTCTCTATAGTCTTCACTCTAATTGAGCCCCTGGTTATCCTCTCAGTTTTACTCAGGATATTCCAGATAGGTTCCTCAACAGCCCAGATGCCCCTTGTCTTAGCTACTGAGGCCTCCAGGGTAGTTTCCTCTCTATTCCAGCTACCTAAATTATCCACTCCGTGCCTCAGGAGCTACCTCGCTAGAGTTGAATTCCTTAGGCCTTCTACCTTACTAGGCTCTCTCTTCTCTCCCTGGCCTCCCTCCTTCCCTCTTTGCGCTTTCTTCAGGGGCAATTTTTTATCTATTACTTCTCTCACCCTTTCATCCTCATTCCTGACCCAGGTGGTGTTCCAGGAGACCCTGGTTCCGACTCTTTCTGAGTCCAGACTTTCCCAGGTCTCTTTCCCTAGTACCATTGAATTTGGCATTACTATAATTCTGTTGTTAAGGAAATGGAAGAATACATACCATCGACCTGAGTTGACGTAGCTACATCCACTAGCTTGCATCCTCGTCCTGCGTCCACCACCTTTCTATGCTCTTCCTCTTGCTCTCTCTTTTTGCATGCAATTATCTTCTATCTCTCTTACCTTTTGTTTTACCTCACTACCCCTGCTGTCTTTCGTCACACCTACCACCTATCCTCCTAATTTTCTCGCCGCCCTTTTCCTCCTTCCTACTCTTCGGAATGATGGCCCTCCATCCCTTCTAGCTCTGACCCTCATTAACTCCCTCGTGCCTCCGGCTGCTCCTACCGTGGGTTCTTCTCTATATTCCTGCCACTTGCTGGCATCACTCTACCTGCTCTCTCACTGGCCCCCATGCCTTCCTCTCTACCTTCCCTTTGTAATCCCACTTGTCTTCTCTCGGGGCTTTCTCCCTCCCTGCCCTGTCCTTCCACTTGCCCTTCCTATTGTCCTCTTCCTCCGCATCCCGATGTGTTCTCTGTCCTTGTGCTCGAGTGGATGGTCCTTGACATCTCCACTTCCCATTGCCATTGGCCCACCTCCTCTTCTTTCTCACACCCCAATCGGGGGGAAATTGCTATTATTTTGAATGACATACTAGAATTTCTTTGATAGGGGTTGAATACTTAATTTTTAGGATTAAAAACCTTATGTGAATTTGGTAAATAGTAAAATAAGAGAAATTGGAAGATTAAGAGATATTAGGAGATGAAACTCAATAATATCCTTTTTCTTCTATATAATCATATTCGATCTTAATACAAATGCATCAATTCATTTGTGGAATCACTCTTGGCATGACATGGTATCAAAACCAGGTTCCATTTTTTAGCCCCTTTTGCCATGTAACTCCTATCTACTACCATTATTCCTCTACTCACTCTCTGTCTCGATACATCCTATTGAAAGAAATGACATTGAAGGAAGATGGTGCAGTGGTGATATGGACGAATTGAGCATTGGATTTGTGCTTGGATAACTTTGAATGCCATATGCTCGTGTCCGTTGGTAACCTCCTCTGTGTTAATCGCTTTTTTTGAAGATTATGCTTTGGGTCAAAATGGCTGTATATTCTCTATGATGGATGGTGTTGAGAGAAGAGTCTAAAGCCCATGGTGCATTCAATTGGTGCTAGAAAGAAATATAAGGATTTATTGCTGTGTGTTGAATGGTTTATGCAATGGATCGTTCAATTTTCTGGAGGATTAAATGCTGGAAGTGAACCCCTGTTGTGGTGAACAGTGCATGCTGATGTGAACTTTGGGTTCGGGCCCTGTGGTGAATGCTACCTGCCCAGCGAGGGATGCTATCCAAATCCAATAAGGGCCAAAAACACTGATTTGGAGATCGTGCATTGAATGTTGAATGTTTTTATTTGGTACGTTGGATTTTAAATATGATTGATGCATTGGCTTTGAGACATATATGGTATGATGTTTCTTCATGTTTGAAGTTCATTTTATATATGCCTTGAGTTAAAAAAAAGGGAGGTGGTACGATCATATTAAGAGCGGTAGGCACGTATATGATCAAATTGCGTTGAATTACATTTTATTTATGAGTAGCATATAATGGATTTAAAAACAAAGGGGGCCATGACATATAAATAATGGCATATGAATTTGTTGAGTTTTTTAATAATGGCCATATATTATATTGCATCAAACTACATATACCAAGGTATATGTTGGAGGGTTTATTTAGAAGCTTACATTTTTAAAGGATGATTTTTTGAAAATATAACTAGTCAATTTTATTGCAAACGTCATCACGTTTTTGTTACAACCATTGTAATTATTTTGAGGTCAGATTAGACTATATGATGCATTCACTCATTTCTATTGTGGGTGTAGTTCTCTCTAGAAAAGAGAACTATCATGAATGGTTTCGGAAAATAAAACACACCTTCATTTTCAATGAACTTTGGAAAGGAATTTGTGAAGGAGAAGGAGACAATCCACTTGGAAAGCCTACTTCAGACAATAAGCTTGTTGTTTGGGAAAATAAGAACAAAAAGGCCTATGCTTTGATTGCAACATCAATAAATGAAGAGGTGAGTCATCATATTTCCCCATTTTCAAATTTTTTTGAAGCCTTAAAGAAGTTGAAGGAATTGCATGATTCACACTTTAAACTTAAAGTTGTTCAATTGATGATCATGTTGTTCAATCTTGAGTTGAAAAATGATGACCCCCTTGCCTTAACATCAGAAATAAGATCCATTATGCATGACATAAAAGCCATTGTAGTTGAAATAAATGTTCCTCTCATAGCATATCAAAGCACTATATCCCGCCTATTCACATTATCTTGATTAATTGCAAGCAAGTGGAAAATGTAAGGAGATTTCCTTTGAATCCCTTGAGAAAAACTTTGTTGAAAGAGAAGGATTTTGGGAAGAAGACAACTCCTCAGTCTTTTTAAGAAGAATGTGCCTTGCATAAAAATAGAAGAATCATGCACAAGATTCTTCTAGAGGAAGAGGTGGTTGAAGAGAAAGAGGAAGAAATAATTTTAGAGGTGGGGGGGCAAACATTTCCAAGGAGAAAGGTTTGATCTTCATTGCATATGAAGCAATAGAGATGGACATGATGCTTCCGCATGTAAGCTGCCTTGGGACAAAATCGAGCATGAAAGAAATGAAGGAAAAGGTAAAACAAATGATAAAGGGAAAGGTAAAGCACTTGAGTTTGCTCATTATGTTGTGGCACATTACAACATTGGAGTAATTGAAGACTTATTTAATGCTTCACTTGCTTCATGGAAAGATGCTTGGTTTCTTGATTCATGAGCAACTTGCCACATGACTTTCAGAAGATATTTCTTTAAAAAATTCATTGATAATGCTAATGGAGTAGTATACTTTACAGACAAGTCAAAACTCAAGCCATTAGGGCTTGGCACCATCAGGCTCAAACTGCTTGGACTTTTAAACTTTCTTTTGCATGATGTTCTCTACCTCTTGGAGTGAAGGAGAAACTTGTTGTCTTCGGTCCAAATCCTCCAACAAGGAAACTCCATTTGTATATTTTATGACAAGGTCGAGGTCAGAAAAGTATTAGATCGCTCACTTGTCATGACTGAGATAGAAGAAGAAAGAATTCTGAAGCTGCAAAGAACCTCTGCTCATGCACAAAACTTTTCATACAATTCTCACTATGATGAAGGTACATTTCGATCAAGTATTTTATGGCATGCTAGATTTGGACACTTGAACTATGACGACCTCTGTTTGTTGAAGAAAAATGGTGTTAGTGGTTTGCGTATAATTCCTAGGAAACTTAAGCAATGTGATGCTTGTATCTTAGTAAATCACAACAAACAATCTTTTCATGATTCTCATTCTAGAGCACATTGAAAAATAGAACTCATTCATTTTGATTTATGTGGCCCAATGCTTGTTCCTTATGCAAATGCTAATAAATATATGATGACATTTATTGATGACTACACCAAAATGTGTTGGGTTTATTTATTGAAGAACAAATTTGAAGCTTTTGAAACATTAAAAAACTTTCATGCATGGATTGAAAATGATGCACAATTTCATATTGGCTTTATTCATACTGATAATGGAAAAGAATATACTTCAAATGATTTTGAAAACTATTTTCGCCATCATGGGATCAAACATCAAACAACCGTGCCTTACAATCCCCAAAAGAACAGTCTAGTTGAATGAATGAACAAGACAATCTTAAATATGGTACGCTCGATGATGTTTTTCAAGAAACCTAAGCTAATGTTTTGGGTCAATGCAGTTCTATGTTCTGTGTATATAAATAATAGGTGCCCATCTCATGCTATAAAAAACAAGACTCCCTATGAAATGTGGTATGGCCACATTCCTCCGATGAGGCATCTCAGGGTTTTTGGTTCCCCCTGTTATGCCTTGATACCTAAGGAACAAAGAAACAAACTCGGTGTAAGGAGTCACAAATGTATCTTCTTGGGGTACTCAAATACCTCCAAAGAATGCCATCTCTATGATGAAGTGAATAAGAAGTTTATAATATCTAGAGATGTGATCTTTCTTGAATCTTCCAAGACTGACAATGTTGTTGAGCAATAAATTGACCGCTTGGATATATTCAGATGTGAAAAGTATTTTCAAGAGTTTGATAATGAGATTCCACAACTTGAAGGGGGGATCCCTATACTGGATCAATCTGTGGAATCTTCTTCTAAAGAAATCTCTCCCCCGTATGAAGCTCCAACCACTGATGACACTCTGAGTGATGTCATTGACAAAATTTGGGGACTAAATCTTGATTCATCCCCATATCAGTCAATTGAGCAACCTGGGCCATCTAAGAAGGGTCTTCCAAAATGGATGACAAAGAGACTTGAAAGTGTTTGTCCTAATGAGGTTGGAAATACAAGAACAAGAAGCTCAACTAGACATAATGGAGGTGATGTAGATGATCTTGATTCACCTGTTGATATGGATGTTTCTTATGCTTGTGAATTGAATTCGTATACATATTTTGGACCAATTTCCTTCAAAGAATCTGTTTCTCATGATGAATGCAAATAAGTGATGTAGAAATAATATGATTCTTTGATAAAGAATGGCACCTGGAAGTTGGTTGATCCTCCATTGGGAACCAAACAAATAGGTTGCAAGCGGGTCTTCAAGGATAAGTATAAAGCATATGGCTCACTTGACAAAAAAAAAGCCAGGCTTGTGGAAAAATGTTATGCACAAAAGGAAGGGGTTGACTATGAGGAGACTTTTGCCCCCACAGCAAAATGGGCTACCACACGTACACTCTTTGCCTTGGAAACTCAGGATGGTTGGAAATCCCATCAAATGGATGTAAAAACGTATTTCTTGAATGGAGATCTAAAAGATAATGCTTTTATGTCCCAACCATAAGGATTTGTTGTGAAGGGCTAGGAACATAAAGTATGCAAGCTTGTAAAATACTTGTATGGCCTCAAGCAAGCATCGCGAGCCTAGTAGAAGAAATTGGCTGAGCATCTTTTGAAACTCAATTTCAAACATTATGATCTTGATGATGGAACTTTGTTTATCAAGAAAGTTGGAAAAATATTTGTACATATTGTGGTGTATGTAGATGATCTTCTAATGACAGGGAATAATGAGAGCTATATTGCATCCATAAACAAAAAATTAAGGAAAGGTTTTGAAATGATAGATTTGGGCTTATGTTCACTACTATATTTGTATTGAAGTAACCCAACATCTGAAGTTTATATTCTTCTCCCAGAAGAAGTACATTGGATATCTATTGAACATGTTTGGCATGGTTGAGTACAATCCTTTAACTACTCCAATGGAAAATAATTTAAAGTTCACATCCACTGAAGGAAAATAATTCGAGGATGCAACAAAGTATAAACAACTCTTAGGAAGTCTCAACTACCTGACTTCTACTAGACCAGACATTTTATTTGCTGTTGGAATCCCCTCCATATTTATGAAAAATCCTTGTGAGGGTCATTGGTCTATTGCAAAAAAGAGTTCTAAAGTACTTGAAGGGAACTCAAGTATATGCAGGTGGGTTATTTCAGCTTGATAGGATACTCTGATTCAGATTTGATGGAGATAAATAAACTGGGGTATCTAATTCAAGTTATGTTATGAGTCTTGGATTAGGAGCTGTCTCTTAGAGGTCACACAAACAATCAGTTCTAGCAGATTCCACAATAGAGGCATAATATGTGCAATAACTGAAGCAACGAAGAAAATTGTGTGGCTCGAGAAAATTCAGGAAGATTTGTAGGAGAAACAAATGCATTCAACTTCTTTTTTGATTGATAACACTTCTGCAATAAACTTGGCCAAGAACCCAAGGTTCCATGATCGAATGAAACACATAATATAAAATGCCATCTCATTCAAAATCGTGTTGAGGCCTAAACAATCCACTTATGAAATTTGTTTCCTTTAGATTAAAGGGGGAATGTTTGAATAACCTAACCTTTGGGAATTAAAGGATCTTATGTAAATATTTTTTTTTTTGTGTTAATATACTACTGCTATTATTTATAGCAAAAGGTTACAAAAGAGTAACAATCCACCATGCTAGGATGGCCGCCGCTGAACATTTGAGCGCGCTATGACTGAACATGAACCTGAAAAACTGTGGAACAAAGGGACTGTCCATTGACTCTAGACCCGAACCCATAACAGACTAGTTACACGCCATATTGCTTTCTATCTATGCCGAAGCGACACGGAACATCCATACGATCCAAAAAGAGACACGTAACAGACATGGATCTTCCAAACAAACCCATAACAGACACTGAGCTATTCTACCCGAACCCATTACAGACTCAGAGTTTCCATTCATACCCGTCCCAAGACACTTAACAAACATAACATACGATGATAAGAATCGTGCTAAAAACATGGAGCCGCCATTCTGGAACTGTAAGCGCAGCCAAGTAGAGGACTTACTCATCCATGGAGGTGGACGGTTGTTCCTCCACCACTCGGCAGGCGTAGGGATCAGAGGCGCTTGAATTCGTGTAGGGAGGTTCATTGTGTGCAGGCTCGCTTGTTCCCGCCGTTGCTCCCGCAGCCACACCCGAGGCCTCCGCAGGCTGCAGTCGAGAGCTTTGAACATGCGAGGGTGGTCGTGGCTCCGCTGGAGATTCTGGTACGGCTGCGTGCTCGCATTTCTCGAGCCGGACTGTGACAAAGAAAGTGGCGTTATCCAAAACGCAGGGGAACCGGAACCGAGTGGAAGGGTGAGAGCCGAGCGAGCACATCGTTGTGCCACCCCGCCCTCTTCCTCTGCCTCGACCCCGCCGAGCACCTGGTGAGTTAATTTCTTCGGAAGGAGAGCCGAGTGAGGCTGAGGACCGCGGAGGAGAAGCACGTCCACGAGCGCCACCTCTTGAGCCACCCCGTCGACAAGGTTGCCGCATTCGCTCACGCGGCATTCTGATATCTTTCCGCCTAGAGTCCAAAAGAGCCTTTCTCCACACAAAAGCCGACCAGGTGAGTGAATAACAATAGAAATGACAGACAGGAAAAAACCAGAGCTTACCACCCCAGATTGCTGACCGTAATGAACCAGAGCTACGCTGAGTGTATGGCACAGAGCCCAGAAATTTTGGAGCCAACGAGAACGCACAGGTACCAAGTTCGTTTGAAGCATACAAACCAGAAAGCCTGAGCGAGCCAGGATGAAGACCAAGGCCTTCTGCACAGAGGGCCGAGGTCTAAAGCCTGGCACACTCGACCATATCAACCTCATCCACGAACTGAGCAAATTGCAAACTAAACCCCGAGACCAGATACAGACCATACCCACCGTCACCAACCTTGCACAATGCATCGTCGAGCGGAGGAGGCCGACTGAAATAGAATGCCGCGTGACCGTTCTCCCATGCGGAGTAATGGTCGCATTTAACCGGGCCGGACGAAGGAGGCGGTTTCGAGACGCTTCCGTCCACATGTCTGGAGCGGGCTGCCACTTGCCTCTTAATGAGGCGGCTCCTTCATTTATGTTCACACTAATCACCCGCAGCCGGGGGTAGAAGGTCCTGATTTGCCAGAGAGAGGCAATCCTGTTGAAGTTGAATGTCCTTTGAGTCATTGAGATGACCTGAGAAGGGGGAGCTATTCAGATTAACTCCTTGGTTGGCCAGGCGATCTGCTACCTTGTTGGCAGATCTCTTAACATGCTGGAAGATTATGCTATTGGGGCTCCTGAGCCTGTCCTCCAGTGCTTCTAGTCTGCTGAGCAATCGCCAACTGGAAGCTACTTTGGCGGCAGGTGATCCTGCCTGTATTCGAATGGCTGCATTGATGAGGATCAATGAGTCTCCTTCAGCTACCAGCGGATAGTAACCTTGTTGATCGGCTATACAAATGCCCTTCCATAGGCCTTCCAGTTCTGCAACATTGTTGGTGTCGTTGCCTATGGAACCAAAGAAAATGTGCTGAATGATACCTTGATCGTTTCTAATGACCCCTCCGTATCCAGCTGGTCCTGGATTTCCTTTTGCTGCGCCGTCGAAATTAAGTTTGAAGGCTGATGATACTGGGGGTGTCCAATGCACAGGGGAGACAAGCTTGGGAGATGATGAAGCAGGGGCCGAAGGAGTGCAAGCAATGTGGAGATCCCATAATTTCCAGATCTGTAGCTCTTGAGGCGAGGAGGGCAAGTCTGTTTCCTGCCATGTTCTTATCGCCAAAGTTTCTTGAATGCTTTGTTTGAAGAGTAGCCAAAGGATGTCAAAAGGGCGCTTTTTATTGTTGAATACTCTGTTATTCCTTTCCTTCCATAGGGACCAATAGAGGAATCCTGGGATGAGAGCCCACAAAGAGTTCAGCAACGGACTTTTATACGGCGACTTGTGCCAGGTTCTCAGCAAGTTTGTGATATCTCCCTAACGGTGTACTCTTCGCTGGTTGCATCGTTCTATTTGATCCTAGAGGTGGGCCGCAAGAGGGCAGGTCTCCATGAGGTGCAGTATGGTTTCCGACTGGAGAGAGCAATTTGGACATATTGAGGGCCCAATGAATCCTCTTCTCTGCAGGTTGTCCCAAGTAAGGATGCGTTTTTTGCTCAACAACCATAAGAAGGTTGAGACCTTGGGCCAAAGTTTGGGCTGCCATATATTATTCCATAGCGGATCTTTGTCGTTTTGACTTGGAGCATATCGCAATATATAAGCCTCTTTCGTGGTGAAGGTTCCTTTTGTTGTGTTCCCCCACCTTAGCTTATCCTGCTTATTTGACTGCTTGATTTTCCTGTGGTTTAATTCTTCCTCAATATCTGCGTGGGTCTCGCCTTGCCATCTCGGTTGCCAAGAGCAAGCTGGCTTCCATTGTTGGTAATCGCTGTTTGCTTGTTGTTGCCAGAATTGGGAGATGCGAACCAGACTGTGGCTCTGCATATAAGTCTGCCAGAGTGGTTTGTGGAAAATCATGGCAAGCTTTGGGAGTTGTTGCCACGAATCTTCCCAGAAACGCGCTGAGTTTCCGGAATGAACTTCCCAGAAACTGTACTCCTGGATGAATGCACTGTGAAGCTTAGCTGCATTCCAGATCATGGAGCCAGAGATGCTTGGACTGATTCTGATGAGATCCTCCCATTGACTGCCAGGCGCATACTTGGCTTGCCAGAGTTTTGCCTATGGAACTAGAGGTTTGACCAGCGAGTTCCACCATACTTTCGCGCCCATGGTATGATTACTTTGCATGGGATCCCGCAGGCCTAGTCCTCCTTTTGATTTAAGTTGGCATACTTCTGACCATTTAACAAGGGCCCATTTCCTGTTGAGACCTGTGGATCCCCATAGAAAGTTCCGCTGAAGATTTCGAATGGCTTTTAGTACCCACTTGGGAGCAACTAATATGGAGAAGAGGTAAAGAGGCATAGCTTGGAGCACGGACTTGATCATTACAAGTCGACTGGCTGTGTTCAGCGATCGGTAAGTCCAGGAGGAGAGTCTGGCTTCCAGCTTGTCCAGGAGCGTGCGCCAGGATGCATGTTTGAGAGCAGAGACCATAAGAGGAGCACCCAAGTATTTGGACGGGAGCACTGCAATGGTGAAGCCGAGGATGCGCGCGATATTCCTTTGAATGGAGACAGGGGTATTGAAAAAGAAGAGCTGAGATTTAGAAGCATTGATGGAGGTTCCCGAGGCTTCAGAGAACAGCTCAAGCAAGGCCTTGAAGGATTTAGCTTCGGAAGAAGAAGGATGGCCAAAGAGCATGGTGTCGTCGACAAACTGTTGATGGGATAAGGGGGAAAGGCCATGAAGCGCTATGCCTCTGATTGCTTGAGAGGAGACACAATGATGTATAAGGCGGCTGAGCCCTTCCGCCATCAGAACGAATATGAAGGGCGAGAGGGGGTCCCCTTGTCGAATGCCTCGTGTGGAGCAGAAAGGCAAATATGGTGAGCCGTTGAGAAGAACAGAGAAGCAGGGAGATGAGATAAGGCTCATGATCCATCTAGTCCAGGTTGCATTAAAGCCAAAGGCTAGCAACATCTTCTGAATATACTCCCAACTGAGCTTTTCAAAGGCTTTAGAGAGATCAAGCTTCATAATCATACCAGGTTTCTTAAGGATTTTTAGGGAGTGGAGAACCTCATTAGAAAGGATGATGCCATCCATGATTTGGCGACCTTCGACATATCCCGTTTGTTCCGGAAGGACAAGAAGCGACAGGAGGGGTTTGAGCCGATTTGCCACTACTTTGGAGATGAGTTTATAAATAACATTACAGAGGGCTATGGGCCTGAATTTGTCAGGTGTATTGGCTTCTTCCCCCTTGGGAACCAGAGCAATGAACGTGGAGTTGAGAGAGGGTAGGAGCCAGTGCATGGAGCGAGATTCTTCCACTAGTTCCCAGACCTCTGTGTGTATTAGTTCCCAGAAATCATGAAAAAAATTTGCAGTAAAGCCATCAGGTCCAGGAGCCTTACCATCTTTTAACTGCGCCATTGCTTCCTCCACCTCTTGCTTTGTGATTGGTTGCAGCAAATTTTTGTTGTGTTCTTCTGTGATGAGCTTGGGGATGTGCCTAGTGACTTCTTGTATTGCTGCTGTTCTGCTCCTGGTTTGTTCCTTGAGTGCTTCTTGAAAGTAGTCCCTGAGTTCTTTTTCCATATGTTCATGCTTTTCTAATTTCTCCCCTTGGTTATTGTTGATGAAGGCAATGTTATTATGCATTCGCCTTTGAATGGTAGAGCGATGGAAGAATTTTGTATTTTTTTCACCTTCTTTTAACCATCTTATTCTGGATTTTTGGCGCCAGAGGATTTCCTCTTGTGATCTCCGAGCTTCTAACGCTGTCCATGTGGATTGCTCCTTGTCTGCCAATTCCTCTGTTCTGCCTTCTAGGATGATTGTTTGCTGTATTGTGCTCATTTCCTGTTCCAGTTTTTGCCTGGATTCCGTGATGTTCCCGAATTGAGTTTTATTCCACACCTTCAATACTTGCTTGAGGTGTCGGAGTTTCTGTTGAAATATGAACATCTTTGCGCCTTCTGGGGGAGAGAATGACTTCCATGCCTCTTGAACCACCTCTTTGAAATTGGGATGGCTGGCCCAGAAGGCTTCATATTTAAATGGTCGATTGCTGTGTTTACCAGGTCTTGTCCATTGTAGCATGATTGGCCAATGGTCCGATCCACCCTGAGGTAGGATGGATGCATGAAAGTCTCCACCCAGGTGTATAGCGTTGTCTGAGATGAGAAAGCGGTCAAGTCGTGAGGCAATATTGTGTACTCCCCTGCGCTTGTTCGCCCATGTGAAGGTGCCATTGGAAGTTTGTATGTCTATTAGCTGATTACTTCGAATGAAGTCGTTGAAACCGGCGCTGTCATCTTCTAGTTTCATGCGCCCTCCTTTTTTTTCTCCCAGATGAGTGATAAGATTGAAGTCGCCTCCACTTATCCACAATGGGAATTGTCTGGTTGAGTTTAAATCTGTTAATGCTTCCAGCACATCTAGCTTGTGATGCATATCTTGCGGGAAGTAGGTATTGGTGAGGAGTCCATGAATGTCCGTTCCAATAAGATGAAAATTAGCTTGAATGAAATGGTGAGTTGCATGAAAGTCTTGTAGCATCAGGATCTGCGGATTCCATGCAATGGAGAGCCCACTCGACGCTCCTACTGCGTCCACGGAAACTGATCTACTTCCGCTCCAGGCTTTGCGGAGGATCTTTTCAAGCGCTGTACTGATACTTTTTGTTTCTTGAAGGAATACCACTGCTGGTTTTTCCAACTGTATCATATTTTTTAACATTCTGTGTTTCGAAGGACTGTTGAGCCCACGCATGTTCCAGGAGATGAGCTTCATGGGGAACTTTGGGGGTGGGGCTTGTAAAACGTGGTCAACTTCGGAAATCTCCCAGATTCCATAAGTATTTCTCCGAGAATGATGGTTCTTTGCAAATCGGTTTTGCGCCCCCTTTTCTTGGTTTCTTTTTGGATTTTCTTGCCGTCCCATGGACTGCCTGCTTGTACTCCAAGACATTTGCTGTGCTGAGCTTTGGCAAGGACTCCTGCAAGTCTGTCTATTTCCCATGGGGGGATTGAATTATATTCTTTTTGCTTGCAGGCCTCTTCAAGTTTGAGTATATCCAGACCATCTATACTTACCGTTTCTTGATCTTCCTCCATAATAATGGGGATATTCTGAGGATCTTCTGTAGCCTCTTCATGCAAACTGAGGGCTAGCGCGGCATCAAGATCCATGGATGAGGGATGAATGTCAGCTTTTATGGTTGGCATTTTGGCATTCGAGTCATGAGGAGCATTGAACACTATTGAGGAGGAAGGATCCATGGGGTTTTTTAGATCCTTGGATGACGATGGCGGCAGAGGCGAGGCCGGGGATTCATTTGGCTGTGAGACAGAGGGATCTTGAGGAGAGAGGGCTTGAAATCTGTTTTGGGAGGCGACCTTCTTAGGACTTGAGGGAGTAGCAGCCTGTTTTTTCTGCGTCGAGAAGGCACTTTAATGAAACCCTCAGAGTCTTTGCTGGGTTCATTAACAGTAGATTTGAGCTGGGAGGTCAGAGGGCAATCTCGGAACAGATGACCATGTTCATGGCATTTACGATAGCGGAACGGAATATGTTCATAATCAAGAGGTTGAATCCATTCATAATCATCGTGAAAAAGACTTACCGAGTCTGCGAGGGTCTTCTTGAGATGCATCTGGACGCAAAGCCTGGCATATGAGGTGAATCTTCTGTTTTTGGTTTCCTCTGCAACTTTTATAAAGGTGCCAATGCGATCGCCGATGTCCTTCAACGTTTCTTCTCTCCAGTACTCCGAGGGGAGACCATACATGCGAATCCATACTGGAGAGTGACTGAGATCTTCTGTGTCTGGATTGAACCTGGGTTTCCAGTCTCGCAGGAAGAGACCTGCTGAGTTGAAGAAGTAAGGGCCTCCTTCAAATACTCTGATTTTGTCCTCCAGGCAGGTGAATATAGCAGTGAAGAAGCCTTTAGGGCCTAGTAGCAGCGACACATGCCCTTTAGGTTTCCATTTGGAGGCGATCCATCCATATAAAGCTTTTTCTGTTGGCCAGAAGCCGAGAAATTTTCCAATGAGTGCATGATCTTTCATGTATTGGATTTCGCCATTGATTCTATGGCTGGGAAGCTCAACTTTGATTCGTTCTGTCGCTTTGGGGATGCAAGTGGCCGATGTTGCCTTTGGCTGTGACGCCCTTGGAGTATTTGTCTCTTCTCCTTCCGTGTCTGGGTGCTGTATTGAAATGTCAGGCTGTTCGGAACTTTGACCTTGTTCTGGAAATGAACCAGGTGGAGGCGAGGAGAACACGGGCGCGCCGCCATTCCTTTGCTGTTCATTTGAAGGAGGGGGGGCATGAGATCCCGCCCCTCCCTTCCGAGAGGACATGACGCGATGTCCAATATATTCCAGAACCGTTACTGCGTGCTATTCTGAGTATAATGACGTTCTGAGAAAGTCTGATGGCGCAGAGGCGCAGGACTGCGCATTGGCAGCAGGGTGCAGAGCTTAGAAGCTAGGGTTTTTTCGCCAACACAATGACCTTATTCACCATGTACATTTTGCTACTAGTAGATGTTAACGGTCTGCGGCTATCACGTATTTATGGTAGTGGTACTTTGAATATTTGTGACTCAACCTCCAACTTTGACTTCCACATTTGCGTCTATAATAAAACGATGTTCTAGCCTTGCCTCCCTTTCAGCTTCTTGAATTTCAGCCTTGATAGCAGGGGGGAAGAAATGAACATATATCACTATTGAATGCTTCGTACAACGCTGTGCTTTGTAGCATAAGGGGAGAGGGCTATTTCGTCTTCCCTTATGGCCTCTATGACGCTTCGGTCTAGACTCTATACGACCTTCCATATTACTAGGTTTGAGGATGTTCCTTGTTATCCATTCATATGCATGGCTAACCCTAAGAGAAAATTCTCTCCTATGGTGCAATTTTCTAGCCAATAACCCCTACCTTGATCTATAGATAGCCAATCGTAGATGCTTCTCACCCATTCTTTTGTCTAGCCTATTCATCTGATGAAGGTGGGGTCATCTATCGTGAGGTACATTCTAGTATGAATCATGGGTTGAAATTGGATCATAGATCATGATGCTTGGGTTGTATATTTGTTTCCTTATTTCATCTTGGTGGTTATCATTTGTTCCCAGTCCAATGTGACCTTCCTTGGGTTCTTTCTTTCGTTGTCTAGTAGGGGCACAAATAAGAGGCTTTGATGATCATAGCATGTCAATGGTAGTCATACTTAATGCTTACTATTTTTTCCCTTGCTTCGTTATCCCATATCTTGATTAGTTGTATTGGTTCTCTGTATACCTCATCATAGATGTTGAAGTACTCGAGGATGATGCAATTGTAAAAAAGGAAAAAAGCATAAGCCAAATGTTAAAATGAAAACAAATGGCAAGGGATGTAAGCAAATAAAAAGCTAATTTAACTTGAGCTCTACTCTCATTTATATAGCCACTCACGTGTAGAGTTCCATGCATACTTCATGCCTATCAAAGTAAAAGGAACTCTCAAAGAACATCTCGACCTCGATGAAGCAATGAATCACCCATCATTAAAGGGAGATTATATCATCTTTACATGATAATCAATGAAGCTTTTTAAACAAACCAATTAAAGCAAAGAAAAAGGCAAAGTAGGGGCTTGGAAAAACAAAGGCGAGGGAAGGTAAGTCAAGTAGCTAAGAATTGTTCCTCATGGTTAGAAGCACCTAATAGGAACCTATGATAACCCTCCTATACCTAAATTTGGCAAATTGCATATAGTCACAAGCTAGTGAGACAGTTGAAGATGATACGTGTGTGAAGTTCTTTGACGTCTTTAACATTAAATATGGTCCACTTTGATATTGTTATGGTTGTCATATCCATGATGTTGATTTCACTTAATTCCTTGAGTATGTGCTAGATGGTTCTTCTAGGGGCATACATGTTCCCTTGAGGGATAATGAGATGCTTCCCCATCTCTTTGTAGAGGACATCCAACCACATTCCATGATGATGCAGAGCACTTGTTGGAGGATGTTGGGGCACCTTTGTGGAGCATTGACCTTGATGAGGACTTGCCACAAATGATGAGACCCTCCACCATCCTCCAGACCTTGGACTTTGAATTTCTAGGCTAGGACATTGCCTTGGGAGCATGTGTACCCTTGAGATGACAATATGTCCCCAAGTTGGCATTGTACCTTCTTGATGGATGTTGCTCTTCTCTCGATGATAATTGATGATAATGATGACTTGGGATCCCTTTGGAGGGGATTTTGCATCTTCTACCATGATATCTCATGCCCTAGCTCACATTTGAGGATGATGATGTGGGCTTTTGGGGGACGATGTTGAGCTTGAGAGGGCTCTTTATAGTGATGAGGCACCACTTTTAGATAAGGAGACATGAGTTATGGGACGAGACAAACCCCTTGAGTCATCCATTGCACTTTTTCCATGGAGAGACATGACTTATGAGAATGATGTCACCCTTTGGAGGGGATTTTGCTCACTAGTGTGGGCTAATTGAGGTTATTTTTCATGTTTTTTCATTATAAAGGCTATCTTTGGGGGTTGGCTTGATGACTTATCCACCTTATCATGGATTAAGTGTTTCTAGGGAATTTTAGTCTAAACTAGAGGTTAAATAGTTTGGTTGCCATCATATATATTGGGGATCGATTCATCTCTTGGATTCATGGTCACAACTTGAGATCATTTATATGTTGATTAGTCTTCTTTTATCTTATGTTCTATGGAGGCCTATTTGAGCGAATTTTCTTGGGTGGAATTGTGATGCGATGTGATCTGTTTCCATGGATGCTTATGGTGGATCTTGGATGATGCATGGTGGAGTAAGTTAGTTTGTTAAGCCCTATATAAGCCCCATGATAACCCAAAAACCCCTTATTGAGCCCTATATATTGAGTGATTTCATTTCTATTGTTATTGTTATGTAGGCTAGAACCCCTCATGGTCCCATTTAATTGTAATTGTATCCTTTGTCTCCTTTGTCTATATATCCTAAGGAGACCTAGTCTTAGATCATCAAATATTGTCTTCTTCATTGTATTTGTTGTATAAGGAGGTTTCCCCCTCGAAGTAGACTGTAATTATCTGTTTCTTATCATTTTTAAGGTGCGATCATCATAACATAAACACCCACAGATAGTCAAGTGTGTTGATTTTCTAGATGCAAACAAGTCTAGAACAATTTTCAAACTGATAACTACTTCCAATGATACAATTTGACTTCTTTAGAGCATTCCAATCATTAAGCAGTTATACATGAAAATTTCAACCATTAACTTCAATAGAGTAATACAGATCATAGTAGTTAATGAAACAAGAAGACCCCAAAATTTCTTGGGACAAAATCCCACAAGGGGGAAAACTTGATAATCTTTCTTTATGAGAGAGAGTTCAATTCATCAATTGTTCATTAACTTCAATAGAGTAATACAGATCATAGTAGTTAATGAAACAAGAAGACCCCAAAATTTCTTGGGACAAAATCCCACAAGGGGGAAAACTTGATAATCTTTCTTTATGAGAGAGAGTTCAATTCATCAATTGTTCATTAGAATATTCCAGTCAAAATGGAAACCATTGACTTCAACAATTTCCAAGTCAAAACTAGTCAAAAGAGAGAATCTGGTCAGTGATTTGTTCACAGTCAAAGTTTGTACAAGGGGTCGAATTTTGGCTTGAGGTTGTTGGTCAAAGGGTCGAAATTCGGTCCTGCAATTTCCACAAAAAAGCTCGGTCAAATCTTAGAGTTTGACTTGTGGTCAAACTTCGATCAATGGCCCAAAACAAAGACAAATCTTCTATCAATGAACCAAGGAATATTCGACCTTCAAACTTTAGTCAGTGGCTCAGTCAAACAAGAGAGAAACAAATCAAGTCAACATTGGTCAACAAAATTCAAATACGCTGGTCAACGTAGAAGTCAATCCTCTTCCTTTTCTTCGTTTGTGTGAATAGATCTCCTCGTGATTGGTCGAATGACTAAGTGTGATGTGATGCCAAATGAGGTCTAACAAATGACAATATATATGTGAGTCAAGAGGTGGGTTTTGACCTTGGGGTCAAACCCCTGCAAGAGTTGGGCTGACTTGATCATTTGAGGCCAACTTGGTCCTGTGGGCAGTGATAGCTCGGTCCTGTGGGTAGTGACAGTTGGGAGACTCGGACTTAACCCTTGGAGCTTGGACTACAAAGGATTATCACCTGAAGTGGCTGGATTGTTATAAGTACTGTGGAGATCTCGGACAACTATCTTGGGGAAGCCTCAGACTAGTCTTAGACCTGTTGGGTATAATCCTTACCTCAGACTTCATCACAGTTACATCAGATCAAGGCTCAAAATTCTTTTGGAACAGTCAACAATTTGGATTTGGGTTTAGTGAAGCTCGGATCACCTACAACACTTCGAAACTGTGATTGGTGAAGCTCAGATCACCTACAACACGTCAGAACTATGAAGCTCAGACCACCTACAACAATTTGGAATTGTGATTGTTGAAACCTGGACCACCAACAGTCACTTGGATCTATGGAGACTTGTATTGGATAGTCAAGCACAATTTTTGGAGCTAATTGAACATGTGCAGAATTGAATGATGAAGATTCTAGCAATGGACCTTGGAGTAGCATACCTCGATTGGAGGAGCAACTTATTGATATCACTTGAAGCAACAAGGAAGGATTGGTGTCCTTTGGGTAGGTGCCCATAAACACAAGGTTGGTGCCTTGGAGAAGATAGGGTCGAAGCCTTGGAGGTGAGAGCCTCATTAAGTCCAAGTTGGTGCTTGGCAATAGGGTGGTGCCTAAATTTTTGAAGGGTTGGAATCCTCATTGTACTCTTTCATTTGATAAAAGGATTTTTATCCTTCTTGTTTCTATAATAAGATTTTTCATTTCTCTGATTTTAATTGTGTAGAATCTAATTGGACATAATAACAATTGAAAAACTGATTCATCCCCCTCTCAGTGTTTCCAACAATTGGTATCAGAGCCAACTTCTTCATAATCAACCTAACAGTTGGAAGAAGGATTCTTAGTCACAATGAAAAATCAAGAAGCGTCAGGGAGGATTCCTTTGTTCGATGACACAAATTTTGGTTTTTGGAAGAAAAGAATATCCTACTACTTAATGTCCCTAGGACCTGAAGTTTGGCATTTTGTTTTGAATGGGTACACTGCTCCTTCCACTCTTCCAACTGATCAAGATGAAAGGAAAGCTTACATTGCAAATGCCAAAGCTTTAAATTCCATCACTAGTGGAATCAATGACTCTGAATTTACAAAAGTCATGAATTGTGACTCGACCAAAGAAGTATGGGACAAGCGGATTGCCTTATATGACGGAGATTCTAAAGTTAAAAAGGCAAAGCTTCAAACTCATAAAAGACAATTCGAAAGTCTTAAAATGGATGACGAAGAAGATATTGCATCATACCTTCTCCGTGTGACTGAAGTTGTCAACTCCCTTAAAGGGTTAGGAGAAAAAGTTGAAGAAAGTACAGTTGTTCAAAAAATTCCGAGATCTCTTCTTGATAGATTTGACTCCAAAGTGAGTGCTATAGAGGAAATGAAGGATCTAGACACCCTCAAGATGGATGAACTTCATGGAATTCTCACTCCTATGAAATGAGGAAAGCAATCCAAAATTCCAAAGAAGCAACATTCAAAGCCTCAAAATCAACAAGAGGAAGAAAAGGATGGAATACCAACAGTGATGACTCCGATGTTGAAACCGAATTAGCACAATTTGTATGAAGGCTCAAGAAGGGATCCAAGCTAAAAGGTAAGTACCCTCTTATTTGTTTCAATTGTGAAAGAATAGGTCACTATGCTACAAAATGTCCTCATAAACATGATAGTGACGATGGGGAAGATTCTAAAAAGATGGTATACAAAAAGAAAGGTTTCAATAAGAAGAATTTCTTCTCTAAGCAAGATGAGTCTGATGAAGATGAATTTGTAATCATCAAGAAGAAATCAACTAAAAATTTCCCTCATCACAAAGGAGGTGATGATGAATCAGATGAAGAAAATGACTATGCTGGAAGCCAAGAAGTATGGCTCATGGCATTCACAAATGATGATGATCAAGGACTAGAAGGAAATGTAGATGAATTGTTAATGAGTGCCATTAAAGAAAATGAGAAATTACGAAATAAGATCATCTCTCTCAAGGTAGAAAAGGAGGAAGCAAAAAGAAGGGAAGACCTCTTGAAAAATAAGCTAAAAGAAAAGGAAGAAATCTGTGAAAATCGCGAAGCTTAAATTGTATCTCTAAGGAAGGAATTGTAGCAAGTCAAAAAGAGTTGGCAAAGCTCTCAAACACTTGACAATATCCTTAATGCTCAAAAACCTCAATATGACAAATTTGGGATTGGTTTTAAAGGAGAATCATCAAGTACTAATGATAATGCAAGAAGCTATGCCGACATACTTTCTAACAATCCAAAAACTCATCTCATCAAAGGCCCATCTCAAATCCAAAGAATGAAGAAAGAGTAACTCCAAGGAAGAATGTTAATTCAAGTCATGGCTATTACAACAGGTACCAAACTATCTTTTTTGGGTATTGTTATTATTGTAAAAATTTTGGTCATCAAGCTAAACATTGCATGGCTTGTAGAATGAAACACCAAGATTAAAGGATCAAACAAATAAACCATGTGGTCTGAAAGAGAAAACAAAATCAAGACTTATAACTCCTTTGATCCTTTGACCAAGTTTGATCCAATTTGCTCATTATGTAATGATTATGGACATAACAAACAAAATTGTCCACTCAAAAGAAGAGAAGCAAGAAGGGAGAATCTCAATACGGATAAATGTGGCCTAGCTCTATGTGCTCATAGTGATGATAACCATTGGTTTATGGATAGTGGGTGCTCAAGGTATATGATAGGTGACAAAAATTAGTTTGTCTCATTGAACAATAAGGATGGAAGTGTATCCTTTGGAAGTGGATCTACTAAAATCACTGGAAAAGGGACCGTTGCCCTTGTTAATGGAAAAGGAAAGGCTCAAAATGCTTTGTTGGTAGAAGGACTCAAACACAAGCTCTTGAGTGTTATCCAAATTTGTGACCAAGGACATAAGGTTGTCTTTAGCACCAAAGATTGTGAAATACGAAACTCGTCCTCGGGAAAACTTGTGGCTAATGGAGTAAGAACACCAGATAACGTTTACATTCTGAGCAAAATCCATGAAGATAAATGTTACTTGAGTCAAACAGATGAAAGTTGGTTATGGCACAAGCGATTGGGGCATATAAGCTTTGATAACTTGATCAATACTAGCAAAATCAATGCAGTAAGGGACGTTCCAAAGATGTTCAAGCCAGATCAAGCTGTATGTGGCCCATGTCAACATGGTAAGCAAACCAGAACCAACCACAAGACCAAGGAGTTCTCAACATCAAAACCTCTGGAGATCACTCATGCAAATTTATGTGGGCCAACTAGAACTCCAATGCTCGAAGGTGAAAGTTACTTTACTTTATTTGTTGATGACTATACTAGAATGATGTGGGTATATTCATAAAATATAAATCCGAAGCATTTGAATGTTTTAAGAATCTTAAAGCCCTTGTAGAAAATGAAAAGGATTCTAAGATTAAATGTCTTAGAACGGATAGAGGGGGAGAATTCACATCAAAAGAATTTGATGAATTCTGTAAAGTACATGGAATCGAAAGAGAACTCTCTATTGCTAGAACACCCAAGCAAAATGGGGTGGTTGAAAGAAGAAATCGAGCCGTCTAAGAAATGGCAAGGACAATGTTACTAGAAGCTGAATTGCAGCCAAAATTTTAGAGAGAAATAGTCGGGACAACAGTTTATATCTTGAATCGAACTCAACTAAGGCCAAATAATGAGAAGACTCCTTATGAATTATGGAAAGGATGACCTGCTTCAGTAAAATACTTCAGAATTTTTGGAAGCAAATGCCTCATAAAGATCAATGATGACTCACCAGGAAAATTTGATTCTCGGGTTGATGAAGGAATATTCCTTGGATATTCTACTAGGAGCAAAGCTTACAAATGCTACAATAATCGACTACGATAAATAGTGGAAAGCATTGATGTGAAGGTCGATGAAGCCCTTCCAAAAAAGGAAATTGAAGATCATGAAGTTGACCCCTTCATTGAGGAAAATGACGAAGAACTTGAAAAGAGAAAAAGATCAATAAAAATAAAAAGAACCATCTCAAACTCCTTCAAAAGTGAAATTCCTTCAAAAACATCATCCAAAAGAGCAGATTATTGGCAATATAGATGAGGGAATACAAACCTGAAGAAGGATGACAAGTACACCAAGGAAAGATGACATTGCTCTCTTATCTATGATAGAACCAGAAACTTTTACCCAAGCAAGTAAGGATCCTCATTGGGTGGAAGCCATGGAAGAAGAAATGTCTCAAATCGAGAAGAATGAGACATGGGCGCTGGTACCTCATCCAAAAGATAAAAATATAATTGGAACCAAGTGGGTGTTCAAAAACAAAATGAATGAAGATGGACAAATCATTAGAAATAAGGCAAGACTTGTTTGTAAAGGTTATTCAAAAATTGAAGGAATCGACTTTGAAGAAACCTTTGCATCAATAGCTCATATGGAAGCTATAAGGATGTTTTTGGCATTTGCTTGCTCAAAAGGATTCAAAATCTATCAAATGGACGTAAAATCAACATTTCTGAATGGGGAACTCAAGGAAGAAGTCTACATGGAGCAACCAAAAGGGCTTGATCTAGAAGAAGGAAAAGACTTTGTATGTAAGTTGAAAAAGGCATTATATGGGTTGAAACAAGCTCCTGGAGCTTGGTACGCAAGATTGGATCACTATCTACAACAACAAGGCTTTAAAAAGGGGGTGGCAGGAATTAATCTCTACATGAAGATGGACAA
The DNA here is from genome assembly GCA_000404065.3 of Pinus taeda. NCBI lineage: Eukaryota > Viridiplantae > Streptophyta > Pinopsida > Pinales > Pinaceae > Pinus > Pinus taeda. The sequence goes on along the minus strand of APFE030558319.1, from coordinate 18,738 downwards.
GGAAAACTACTAGTCACTCTTGTTTATGTTGATGATCTAATTTTTGCTAGCAATGATGTGTAGATGAGCCATGAGTTTGCTCAAAATATGTCAAAAGAGTTCGAAATGTCGGTGATTGGTGAGTTATCTTACTTCCTTGGACTACAAGTATCTCAAACCACATTAGGCATGTTCATATCTCAAGCAAAATATCTTAAAGACATGCTTAAAAGATATGGGATGGAAGACTGTGCACGAATGAGCACACCGACGGCCATAGATTGCAAGTTGAGCAAGGTGATGAATCCTCCTCGATAGATGCAACTCTTTACAGGTCAATGATTGGAGCTCTCCTATATTTAACTGCTACAAGACCTGACATTATGCAAGTAGTAGGAATGGTGGGAAGATTTCAATCAGCTCTTGAACAATCCCATTTGTTGGCTTTGAAAAGAGTTCTCAGATACTTGAAAGAAACTCTTGATTTTGGTCTTTGGTATCCCAAAAGCACAACCCTTACAATGACATTTTACATCGATGTTGATTGGGATGGAAGCGTGGATGATCGAAAAAGTACTAGTAGAAATGCATTCTTCATGGGAGATTGTCTAGTGTCTTGGCTTAACAAAAAGAAATCATCTATATCTCTTTCCATAGCTGAAGATGAATATATAGCTGCTGCAGATTGTTGTACACAGATACTATGGATGAAGGAAGCTTTGAAGGATGTCAACATAGAAATTAAATAACCAATCACCATCTATTATGACAACACTAGTGCCATCAGTCTCTCAAAGAATCTAGTTATGCACTCAAAGACAAAACATATTCCAATCAAATATCACTTCCTCCGTGAACATGTTGTTGAAAAAAACATGAAGTTGGAATACATCGATACAAAAGAGCAAATTGCAGATATCTTTACAAAACCTCTTCCACAAGGAGCATTTGAACACTTTCGCCAAAAGGTGGGGGTCATTGCTCTTGCATCACATTAAAGAAATCAAACAAGTAAGCAGCATGACAGGGGGAGCAACATGACAGAGGGAGTAGCATGACATGGGGAGTCTAGCGACACCCCTTTTGCCATTGATGTGAAAGGGGGAGGAAAAGTTGGAATATTTACATCAATGACAAAGGGGGAGATTGTTAATCTAGGTTGTCATTAATGTCAATATGGTAGTGGTTGGAATGGCAAATTCTCTAGGGTGCCAGATGACATGTCTTACCTCCAGTGATCTTAATGGATGATGAAGAAGATCACTCTTGGTGAAGGACTAGACGAGGATGGAAGACTACATGATGACAATGCTGCATATGCCATGATGACATGGATAACATCATGAGCCTATAATGAAGAAGCCTAATAAGAGGAAGTCTAATTTTGCACTAGTCACATTAAAAATATTCTTTCACCTCCTTAAAGGCTGCAACTCACCATGAGAACTACACCATTTTTTAGAGCATAATTTTAGCTTTTTAATGAGCTATTATTTAGCCCGAAACTCCAAGTAATTTGAGAGATACGCATTTTCTAAGAAAAGAATGTTATTTTGGACATTAAGCCGACCTAAACTACTTACTCATGTCGGCTTGCTTGAAGGGATGTGTCTCGTCATTCCTCCTTACGAGAAGACTATTAATACACAGTCCGAGATTCAATTTTCAATCATTCAATTCGGTGAAGATCATCATAGGAAGACAGAAAGGTGATAAGTGTTCACATCTCGTGAACCAAGGAGGCCGAGGGAAAAAAAGTTTATTGTTTGGGCATCCTTCTGTGATTGGGTTATCATTTAAGTTCTCAAGAAGCAGACCTCGGAAGCTCCAACAAACTTGTGACTTGTTAAAACTCAGACTGTTGAGGGCTCAATATATATACCTCGAACCTGTGTTGTGGAGCTCAGAACAATGAAAATAGTCACTCGGATCTGAGGCAACCATCTGTAGAGATACCTATGATAGCTCGGTCTTGTGGGCAGTGACAGTTGGGAGACTTAGACTTAACACTTGGAGCTCGGACTACAAAGGATTATCACCTGAAGTGGCTCGAATTGTTATAAGTACTGTGGAGATCTCAAACAACTATCTTGTGGAAGCCTTGAACTAGTCTTAAACCTGTTGGGTATAATCCTTACTATAATCCTTACCTTAGACTTCATCACAGTTACATTAGATCAAGGCTCGAATTTCTTTTTGGAACAATCAACAATTTGGATTTGGGTTTAGTGAAGCTCGGATCACCTACAACACTTCGGAATTGTGATTGGTGAAGCTTGGATCACCTACAACACTTCGGAACTATGAAGCTCGGACCACGTACAACAATTTGGAATTGTGATTGTTGAAGCCTGGACCACCAACGACCACTCGGATTTGTGGAGACTTATATTGGATAGTCAAGCACAATTTTTGGAGCTAATTGAACATGTGCAAAATTGAACGGTGAAGATTCCTGCAAAGGACCTTGGAGTAACTTACCTCAATTGGAGGAGCAACTTATTGATATCACTTGAAGTAGCAAGGAAGGATTGGTGTCCTTTGGGTAGGTGCCCATAAACTCAAGGTTGGTGCCTTGGAGAAGAAAGGGTCAAAGCCCTAAAGGTTAGAGCCTCATTAAGTCCAAGTTGGTGCTTGGCAATAGGTTCATGCCTAAATTTTTGAAGGGTTGGAACCCTCATTGTACTCTTTCATCTGATAAAAGGATTTTTATCCTTCTTGTTTCTATAATAAGTTTTTTCATTTCTCTGATTTTAATTGTGTAGAATCTAACTGGACGTAACAATTGAAAAGAAACAATGATTCACCCCCCTCTCAGTATGAAGACCAAACCTAGTTACACTTTTCAACAAGTACGTGTTATCCACCATCCGTGGGTGGTATCCATAAGAGATTTTTTTTTTTAGATGGTCCTCAGACAACAACAAGCAACCCCTTGCAACCACTAGAAAGCTCAATGTGCCATTATCTTCGCCACCTGAGCCAGCCATGTGGTCCCTCTCCCATCCGTTATGGTTGTATGTTTGAAGGTGGGCCCTGCAACCCCGAAAGTATGGTATTTCATTGAGTAGTTGGGTATTTTTGTTTACTTATTATGGATGGTTTTGGGCACAAATTAGTGGGGGATTCGGCGGAAAGAGTGGGCTAGGTTTGTACTCTTGTCTCCTTTGGTCGATTTGATGGTTAACCTTGTATCCTAGTCCCGTGGGATCTCCTTTATTGGCTACTAGCTTTAGGGATAACTCTACATGGGAAAACCCAATCTTGGTTGCGTGGTCTCGTCACCATATACATCACCTCTCTTTTGGTTATTTAACCCCATTCATCACTTTTCCCATCAGGGTCCACATTTGTCCATTGGGTCCACAAGGAGTTAGATTCCCCCTCCCCTTGTCCACACCTTGGGTAGGGCCTTGAATGATGCCCCAAAGGTTTATGCAGTTAAAAAGAAAAGAAAAAGCATATTTTGGTCACTCTCAATAGGAAACGTACCATAAAATGCAATAGATGTTCGAGACATGCACATTTAGCACATGGGCAAAAGCCAAACATGAGCTCTACCCCTATCATTATGGCCATAACCTTGGTTACTATGGTCCCTCATATTGACCCCTTTCATGATTAAGGAACCCATGATTGTCCCAACCTCTGGTGGGCGATGAACTGCCTCACCTTAAGGCGTAATCACTACTATATCCCACACATCATGCTCTCATCCCCTGGAGCCTCGAGTAGTTATGAAGGAAAAATTAGTCAAAGGCAAAAGACATATGAAGAAGGGTGGAAAAACAAAGGCCGGGGTAACTCATGTACCACGATTGCTCCCTACTACATTCATATACCCAAGTGTGGGCTTCCCCTATTGTAGCTACCCTTGTATTGTGGCATGTGGCTTGGAGCCTTCCCCGATGCGCTATTCCATATCATCATTATATCATGTGTCATCTACCACTTGATGGATGTACCATGGACATGTCACCACTTTTAGAGTTTGAAACCACACAATAGGGTCCTTGGTTAACCCCCATATTGAGCTTGGAGACACCATACATGCTAAAGCCCACTATGGAAGGGCATGCCACTATGAAGTGTCCACTTGATTCCATGATTTGTAAGCTCTTTTACTCAATTACTCTACTGATTTGTTGTATTGGAAGGCAAGGTGACACACTGGATCTTATATGAGCTTGCAAGTGGGTCTCCATTTGGGGTTTGGTCTCCCTATATGGGGTGCAAGCCCTTTAGAGGGTCATATTGGCCCTTGTAGGGTGAGCGTTGAGAGCTACGGGCCTCCACCATAGCAAAGAGCAGATTGTCACTTCATGGATCCCTTGACTTCATTCATTGAATGCTCATGTTCCACCTTTTTGGATGATGATGATGCACCTAGACCACCATGCCCAACCAACTTCACACTTGCACCGCACACTTGGTAGATGTTCCATGGCCTAGATAAGGACATGTCTCACCATGGGAGACAGAGGGAGGGCTTATGTCATTATTTTAGCCCTTACAAATGGTATACAGGCATTATCGATCCACTTGGAGACCCATGAGGATGTCATTGTGCCCCCACACCCACTCAGGGGCACCACATTTGATTTGCTTGGATATCAAGGGGCCACCCCCTTGATCACTATGTTTGGAGCCTATTCTCTCACCTTGGCACGATTTGGACTCCACTATGCCTCTTCAAGGGCCTAATGACTCATTGTATTCACTATTTTTCCCTCTTGGGAGTTTTATTTTTGTATTATGGAGCTATCTTGGTGGGCTTGTCACCAAGGGATGTTATTATTGCTTATTATTTTATTATTTGGTGCTCAATTAGGCCTAATTAGGCAAATCAAACTCTTTAGGAAGGATATAAATTGATGAGAGCTGATTTGAATTTCATCATCACTTGGATTTGGATCATTTGTTTTTTATGGAAATTTTGTTGGGCCTTTTGATGGATGAATTGGAGATTTAACGCTTTTGATGTTTGGAAGAGCTTAATTTCTCGTCTTGGAGCTTCAATTTTCTTGCATCTTGATTATTGGAATAATTTCACTATACTTGTGAGTACCTTTTCATGCTTATTTTGTAATTTTGTCTCGTGAAATTATCTATGAAATGTTTTCGTTCGTGAACCTAGTGTAATTGTTGTTTGGCTTATGTGAAGTTGCTGGCCTTGTATTTGTGAGGGATTTTTCATATGATCATTGTGAAGTATGGTGAATTATTGTCCTAGGGGTACATGATTGCTCATGATTTACCTTGATAAGTCATCATTTGCAACATAAAAGAAGTATAAATTTCCTTTAGTAACCTAGTTGCTCCTTGGGCCATGCAAAGTTGCTGGGAAACTCCTTGATTGGAATTAAGGCCTTCCTAAACATTGATTTTATTAGATTCCTTTCTCCTCATTGGTTAGGCACTGGTCTAGTCCTAAGGTGATCATAAACAAATATTCTTCTCCCCTCCCCTCCCTCTTTCTAAGCCCTAACCTAGTAGGCCTCCTAGGGCATCATCTAAAATCATTTGTAGCCATTGAAAATCCTTGGAAGCCTGTCAACTACTCTGTTGGGGTCTTCTTGAGAGGCCCTCCAAATTTGAGGTTGATCCCATGGTGGAATCTCAAGATATTTTAAGCCCTAGCTTGAAGACCGTCCTCATCCCTAGGTGTCCTTTGGTTGGTGGCTTCATTAGGATCATTGCATTCAAATTCCAAGAATAATTCAATTCCTTTGATCCTTTTCTCCTCCTTAACTTGGTCAAGATCATCCATTTGTTGCTCCAATCCAAACCCTTGACCTCATTCAGGCCCATTTGGGCTTCTTTTTGGTCCTTGTTTCCACTCAAACTAGCAGGGGTCCTAGGAGGGGGTCCCATAGAGCAACTACTAGGTTAAGGGGCAACAATGGAGCGGTAGCCCATTGTCACCTCAACTAAGGCTCCCTACTCTTTACGGACTTTCACTGATGGGAGGAGTCTCGGTATGAGAGGAATCATAAGGACGAATAGATCAATGAGTGGATGGAGGGTGATTCCTAGGGTCTATTCACAAGAGAGACTCAAATATATGGCTTACTTGCTTAAGAAGCACTGTGATGGGCTCCCCGGGAAGGGCTAAGAGGATACTTGAGTCTAGGTTTTAGGGGATATGCCTTGACAAGGGGTTTCTTAGACTTAAGGATCCCAATGAAGAAATGGCTTCTAGGTAATCCTTGTGGAATTTGAGTTGTAGATTTGTGGGACCATAGAGAAGCCAAGTGGACCCAATCTAGGTCTCTAGGGTATGGAGTGGACCAATCAAGGAGGGGCTTGGCATAATTAGGGAAGAGAATAGGATCAAAGGACTAATTTTCTTTGAAATTTTGAATGCAATGATCCCAATGAGGACACTAATCCAAATCAAGCTAGGGAAAGAATTGGTCTTGTGGCTAGGGCTCCCTATATCTCAAGATTCCGTTGTCAGATTTGCTTGAAACTTGGAGGACCTCTAGAGATAACCCTAACGCAGTAGTGGACCAAAATCGAGGTGTTTGGATGGCTAGAAAGGAATTCGATTGATGCCCTAGGTGACCCTCTAGGGTTAGGCCTAGAATTTGGAAAAGTGAAGAAAAGAGAGGTACATTTGACCACCAAAGGGATACAAGGATCAATGCTTTGTTGCTTGGGCTTAATGGAGTCAAGATACCCATAGATTGAGAAATTTTGTGAGCTAAGGAGCCCTAATTGATCTTTTCCAAAGGCAACATCTAGGTCAATAGGGATTTATACTTCAAATTTGTGAAGGAGACAAAGTTTTGAGGTCTTCAACCTAAGAGGTGCCTCTAGGTGCATTCACCTAATCCCTCAAAGCTCAACGCATGCATTTAATCAATTATTCAAGGTCTCAGACAATGTTGCACGAAGCGGGAGCGCGAAAGCGTCATTTTCCAAAAATCTAGGAAGCGAAGCGTCCGCAGAAGCGTCTGATATATCTATATATATTTTTATATTTTTTTGCATTTATACTCAAAACAAACATCCCAAATACCAAATTAATTGTAGAAGACATGAAAACATGCATATTTTTGCATAAATCAAGATAGATATGGCATCCATGATTCCATTGTAGTTACTACTAACTAGTATGTACAACAATCATCTATATTCTAGCTATTACAAACATACATCAAATTTTTAAGCATATTATAAAACATAAAACATTTAAGCATATTATAAAACATAAAACATAGAGCATATTATGATTTATCTAGCAAGTGAGCAACTGTCAACATTTGTCATGTCCAAAATTCAAATAATAATGTTTACAAAATATTTCACTTGGTCACCGCCAAGCCAAAAAGGTTCAAAATTCAAATTCACAAGCCTACAAGTCTAATGAGTAATCTATGACAAAAGTAGTAGATTGTGAATATATATACTAATCTCTCCTCCTTCCACCACGAAGAGAAAGTGGCGGCGGGCCTCCACGTGGTGGCAATGAAGAAGATGGTGCCTGTGGAAGTTGTGGTTGTGGCACTGAAACTGATGAAGAAGAACCCCCTACTGTTGGTGTTGAACCATGGAACCTAGGAACCAAGAGACCAGATGGGGGTGGGGGTGGCATATCAACACGATCATCATCATCCTAGAATCGCTTAAAAAATTCATGCAAAAGAAAAACACTAGTTATCAAAAAAATTAAAAACATGAATTAGAGAAATTCTTTATAAGGAAAAATTGGAAAATTCATACCACAATGGACATACCTGGATAAGAGCATCCTCTAATTGCTCTAATCGCAACACTCCATCCTCCAAATTGGGCTCCTCTAGATTCTTGTCCCAAGCCAACAAGTCTTTATTAGACTTTGCATTTTCACAGTAATGGGACAACAATCGCAAGTTGTAATGAACATAAACCAAGCTCTCTGCCCGATCTAAACTCAACCTATTCCTTTTAACACTGTGGATGAAAGAATAAGAGCTCCAACACCTCTCTGCAGAAGAATTGTTTATCACCTGTGATAGCACCCGCAATACCAAAGTTTGTAGAAGTGGAGTACCCCCTCCATGTATGTTCCACCACTCAAGAGAAGAAAAAGTCTCTCGATCTTTAATTGCATGCATGCTCCCAAATGGACCAGTGTTAAGCGTATAGTTGCTCACCTGTCTCCGTACCAATGCAGCCTCCTCCTCATTAGGGATTAATTTACTCAATGCAGCCATATATTTTCTGTGAACCTCTTGATCTTGGTGTGGTTTTCTCCTGCTTCGCCCCCCCTCCCCCAGGTGTTGGTGTTGAAAGCCATGATGGATGATAGTATTTAGGTGTCAAAACATATGCTAATGCATGCAATGGAACATTTAGCAGTTCCCATCTGTTTTACACCTCTACATGAATATAATTGTACAAGGTGGTATCTCTAGGCTCAACAATGTCTTTAATCTGCCTCAACATGCTATCCATTTGCTCATACACCTCCCCAGTTACTTGTCGATCTGAATCTGCAAACTTGATCATGTAATAAATTGGTTTGGTGAATTGCAAAACATATTTAACCTGTGCCCAAAAGTAACTGTCAAGAACAGTGTCCTTGACTGCATTAGCACCATCTATGTCAGTGTTAATTTCATCCCATGATTCAACACACACCAGATTAGTTAAAGCTTGTCTCACCTTCACTAGCCGCCTAAAGGTGAGGTAATAACTAGCAAATCTTGTCTTTGCAATTTTAAGCAACTGCAACTTGGAGTAAGTGCCATAGAAGTAGTTTACCTTTGTATGCCCTGTGATGAATTTAATGAGTTGCTTCCCTCTCCTGTAAAGCTCAGTAATCCACCCACATTCTTTGTGCTTCACAATATCATGCATCAAAAGGTTCAACGTGTGAACCAGGCACCCAGACCAAAAGATGTGTGGATAAGTACGCTCAATAATTTTTCCTACTGCCTTACAATTTGCTACATTATCTGTGATCACTTGAACCACATTATTCGGACCAACATCTTTGATTGATTTCAATAGGAGATCTACAATTTTTTGTGCAGATGCAGTGATTGAGGAGGATTCATGACATGTAATAAACACTGCACCACTAGAAGAAACACCAAGAACATTTATCAAATGTTGGTTTCTAATATTTGTCCACCCATCTGATACAAGATACCCCAAAATCCACCCACTCATGTGTAAAACGTGTCAAAGCTCTTTGAACCTTAGATTTTTCTCTTTCTAATAACCCTGTTCTAGCTTTCTCATAGTTGGGGGCCTTGTATCCTTTTGGGGCTTCATTGATGGCCTTTACCATTTCATGCCAATAGGGAGAGCGAAGCACATTGAATGGTACACCGCAAGCACAAAGAAAACGGACTATCTTTCCATCCACATCATCCCTACCAGCAACATTAAGGAAATCCCCTATTGTTTTTCTACCTCCAGAGGTTGCAGAAGTACCATGAGGAGATGGGCTGCAACTACCAAATTTAGAGGTTGCACTTGATTCGAAATGAGTTTTTTGTTTCTTGTTTTTTTGTTGTGCAGCCTCCTCTATTTGGATGTATTTTCTTCTTTCTTCAATTGAAATGTTTGGGCAAATTTGTACCCCCACAGGACCCTTTTTTCATCACTATCCAGCACCCCACAAAGATGCCTCCTCACACGGGTATATGAACCACAATATGGTTTTCCTCCATGACAACCATGAGGGCAGACAAATTTGTAAGTTCCACCACCCTTTCCCCCATCAAATTTGGTCATATAGTTCCACAAGGGTGTTAATGCAGCTTTCCCATCTAGTGTTTCAGTTTCCCCTTCAGGTTCATCCCCTTCCTCTTCAAACCCTTCCTCCTCATCATACATTGGGCCACTCATCTTGGGACCACTGTCCTCTTGTGTTTCTTCCCTTCTATTCCTATTCCCCTCTGCCATCATTAAAACCAAGAGTGGAATGATACATAGAAGCCAAAAGAACACCATCTTGGAATATGGATATAGGTGGTGGACAACCTGCAAGTAAAGGAGCAAGTAGAAACAATGGGAAAGAGTAG